>JAUUDW010354509.1:0-13157 GCA_032361385.1 Panulirus guttatus
ACGGCCCTGCACTACGCCGCCTGGTTCGGTCGCCGGGAGGTGGTGGCTGTCCTGCTGCGCAACGGCGTCCACGTCAACGATAAGGATAACAGAGGTAAGTAACGCAGTAGTAGTAGTAGTAGTAGTAGTAGCAATAATAGTAGTAATAGTAACAGAAGCAGCAGCAGTAGTAGTAGTAGTAGTAGTAGAAGTACAGGTGATCATGATACTGCTACTACTAATAATAATACTGATGCTGATAATGATAATGATTAATCAAAATAATGATGATGATATAAAAACAATTTTCACAATGGTTAGGATGAGGTCGTACTTATATAGTGGTCTATACGGGTTCGTATGGCCGTGATTTGCTTGTTGTGGTGCTGAACTGTATCCCTGGGACGAGGGATCTCTGGTGGCTGGAGGTAACGGTGACGAGAGTGGCGTAAGAGTTTCTTCCCAAACTGTGTGATTGCTAATCCCTATTTATGTGTTACGGGGAGAGAGTTTCTACACTCGTGTTGCCCTCGTCTCCTGCAGATCAGACGCCTCTTCACTACGCCGTGGAGCACAACGAGGTGGAAGTGGTCAAGATGCTCTTGGAGGAAGGGGCCGACCTGGCCGCCGCCGACAACTCAGGTGGAGAGAGAGAGAGAGAGAGAGAGAGAGAGAGAGAGAGAGAGAGAGAGAGAGAGAGAGAGAGAGAGAATGATATATGTCAGTGTAGCAAATCTTAAGTTGATCTATACGCTGCCTTTCTCGTCTTGGTCTACATTATTTTCGTCCCTCGTGGGAACGACCAGTGAACAGACCCACCGTATTTAATGCGTTTATATCAAACTCTCATCAGATGAGTTACCTCTAAAGTATTTAGAGAGGAATCAACCTTCATCTGCTCGAAAGAAATCTTATTTCATCTCACACAAGACGCAGGGAGTCGTGACCTCTGCTCCGAAGGGTTGGAGGCTAACACGGCCACTGATTAAACAATCCTGACCCCCCTTCGCAGTAGCGTGTGTGTCTCCCTTTGGACGAACCGCTCGACTATTCATGGACGTGACATGACCTCAATAGGTCAAAGCCAACTCCGAAAATATCAAGCGTTGGTGCCTCGCTCCTGCTATCACCCGTTAGGAGGTCAGCAGGAATGACCCAGCCCCACTGCTTATAAACCTTTGATTCCTCGTTACCACTTTGGGCACCTGGTGGGAAATGCATATACATACGCTTGCCATTTATTGCCCTCTGAAAATACCGCCAAGGCAGGTCCGGATATATTGGGAAACTCGGGCATCAGATGCGAACGCCACATCGATTCGATGGCCAATCGCCCATATAACTGGGAATCCGGACGTTAGGTTCGGATAATTGAGTTTCAGTATAAGTCTTGGTTCTGTGTGCCGAGTCGGCGACACTGGAAGATCTCCACTTGACGTGTGTGTGTGTGTGTGTGTGTGTGTGTATGGGTCTGTGGGCCGCCTCAAGTGGTCGTACAGACTGATATGAGAGTTAGTCTCGAGAGCTATCAAGACGAACCATCCCGATACCCAGGCGAGTAGTACTGTTAATATACCTCCCTGGTCTGTGGCTGCCCGCCACACGTACCACCTACCCAGAGAGAGAGAGAGAGAGAGAGAGAGATGTGTATGTTGTATAATCTACAGAATCCAAATTACCTTCGTACTGTGTTGGGAGGGAGTTCTACACTCGTGGGGACCCCCATCTCTCGAGCATTACCCACTATCACACAGCTTTTTAAACTTCTTTATGTTCTCCTAACATTCCCAGCTCCATCATAAAGTATATTCTATTTATCAATTCCTCTTATGCAGTAAAGGTTTTTCTTCATATCCTGCTGTGTGTACTTTGCTGTCCTCAAAAAAATGATTTTCTTGGCAGGCAATACAGTGTTACACCTGGCCGCTCGGGGCAAGAAACTCAGCATGGTCGAAGCGCTCCTGCTTTACTGTCCAGACTTGTCCCTCCAGAACCACCAAGGTAAAGTCCAACAGCCAACTAGTTGCATGAAACAACGTATACACTGTTCGACTGATGGGGATGACCCTAACCATCAAAAAATAACGGGTGCCTGAGACGCGAGGTCTGACCTACCGTCACTGGAACTCCGGAGGAATTAAAGCTGACAGCAGCAAGGACTATGCAGGGAATAATACAACGTGTGTGTGTGTGTGTGTGTGTGTGTGTGTGACTGCTGAAGCGCGCTCAGTTATATGGCTGACTTAGGACTTTCAGACTAAGCAATGTGTCCGTCAGTATCACCAGTGGTATCCTGGGCAACCCAAATATCATGTGATAATCATCTAGTTCTTGTATATGAATCAGCATTGCTTCACCTTCATTATTATCGGAACTGTTTCGATTATCGTTTCACTCGCATGCCGGAAAGTCCTCTGATCTATAAGATTTTCCATCATCTTTTATCCCTGATCCTTCTCAGTGGGTCACAGGTGTAGATCCCCAGGAAGAGGATTTTCCACTGTGGAGTGTTGAAAGACTACCTCTGATTCCAGGGAGACTTAAAAACAAGCTTATCATTCCTGGTATATGTTAGAGTCAGTCTATTGTTCCATGCTGAGAAACAGCTCAGGAAATTACTCTTAACTTTCCAGCACCATGAGGCTAAGTCATCCATTCTTTGTAAAGTTGCCTTATGTACAGCTTTATAAAGGCAGATGATGATGCTATAAAGGTCGCCAACCTTTAATTCCACAATGCATGGTCGCTAATACGTACATCTTGACTATCAGTCGCCACAGTATAATGAAATGCCTCCGTGTAAACAATGCAATGGTTAAAAACAACAGTTTTATGAAGTAATCGTCAGCGAGAAATATATGAGATTTACTCATTACTTACACTACTTGCCTGTGGCACGTGGATGTGAGGCGGCCCAGGTGGCGAGATGAACACATGTTGGGATGGGTGGTGATGCAGGTGACACACCTGCCTCACCACCCACCCCAACATGTGTTCGTCTTGCCAACTGGTCCTCCTCACTTCCACGAACACGCGCCTCATAAAGGAGTGGCTTTCCCTCTTTATTTCTTCCTTATAATTGCCTCATACAACTGCTGTTTGTTCTTACATCTTATCTCACCTTCATCAGTAAGTAAGAGCACCAATGACTGTTCCAGTAGAGTGACTGACGACACTTCGAAAACACCCATACAATTGGGAACTCTGGGGCTATGTTGCCGAAGGCCACCAGCGAACATAGTGTCCACCACTAAGAAGTGTTGTTGTCAGCTTTCTCTAGCAGTTTCCCGCAGCTCTTGACATATACATTTAAAAAAAGTTATGGTTTTTACTTCACAAATTATCATTATATTTATCTCCTCCGAAGGCTTGACGCCGGCAGACGTTGCTAAGGAGAATAAGATGACTTACACGGCCTCGTTGATTGAAGGTGAGGACCGACCCTTCATGTCTCTGATCCACAGCCTCATAGGAAGTTTAGATAAAATTTGCTTATGGTCCATTTTGTGATCTATAATACCTAGTAACTCCTAGGAAGTAAAGATGAAATTTGTTGAGGACCTGTTTGGTGATTGATGATACCTAGTCACACTTAGCATGTAAGGATAAGATTTATTTTATGATGTAGAATACCTGGTAATATACGAAAGGTTGTGACTGTACAGTAACGCCGGGTGTGTTACAGGTCAGATGCACACCCCGTGTAGTATGGAGGGGACCCCGTGCAGTGGGGAGCGAGGCGTTCGTGTGGCTCCTCTGCGCAGGCTGACCTGCCAAGCCTCCTGGACGGCCTCTCCTCCACCCCCTGTCTACGGTAAGTAAACACTCCCAGTGTGTAAGGACCCTGAGAAGAAATCAAGGCAGTAATATACGTATAGGAGAGATGGGTGAGTTATGGACAATATGCCTTAGGGAGCGAGAGGAGAATGTTAACTAGGAGCGGTGTCCATGTTTTTCTGACGATATCTATGCATATTTGATCAGTATCTTTATAATTTTTTCATCTCTAACGCCATGCCTGGCCGTGCTCTAGAGCGTTGCGCTCTGTTCCAGACTGCCGGATCTCCGGGCAGGTGTTCCGACACGGCTCCAGCTGGCACGACGGGTGTCAGAACCACAGATGTGTTCGCGGGCAGGTGTTGCGGGAGCAAGCGGTAGATGATACGTGTGAGTACACTTAAAACGTTTCTGCTGCTAACCACATATAAGTTGGGAGAACAACCCGGTTCGAAGGCGCTGGAGGGGCCACTACAGTCTATGCCTGTCCTACTCCCTGGTCCCCTCAGGAGTGGGGAGTGAAGGTATGGTATAGTGCGGTGGCCTAAGATCCATAAGACACTAGTCTCATCAGTTCACATACCTTCAAGCACTGTGAATACTCCTTTCTTGTGACACCCGACTGCGAAACGGCCCTGTGTCGGGGACGGGAGACCCCTGTCTTTACGGACACATGATATCCACTGTTACTTCTCCAGTTCTTACAGTGAAGTGAGGGTACATATGTGTGACGGCCTGTAATCATTATGTAACTGGATATGTTCAGGATGTTCTGAACGTTTCAATCGAGAGTTGCTTCCTCAGGCACGGCTGGCAAACCTCCGGTATATAGCTAGCATCATCAGTGATCCATTCCTTGTGCCTCAGTACATTCGGAGTGAAGAGATTAATAATGTTAATGTTTAGTGACCAAAATGATTTGAGAAGATGAATATCAACATATGAATCTTGGCGCCCTATTTTATACGAGTACCTGTTTCCAAAGCCAATATAAGACGAATGCTGCATTTAACTGAATACATCTGTCAATTCTTTTAACCAATAGGGCCAGAATATTTCCCCTTCCCTATTAACAACATTATGACGTATCTCTTTAGAGAGCCTTGTTCCTGTCCGTGTGTCTGAGTTTGTCTCTCTCTTGGGCAGGTTGCCGGGCGGAGGAGGGCGGCGCCGTGTACCCAGAGGGGGCCACCTGGACCCAGGGGTGCTTACACCTGCAGTGCCACGCCGGCCAGGCCCACACCTTGGCTGTTCTCAAGTCATGTACGTGCTCTACATCATGTGAGGTTCTGTGTGTGTGTGTGTGTCCCATTCTCCTTCCCTGTAGCTTAACAGCAGGTAGGAAGCGTCCGTCAGTACAACAAACGTTGGCCTACGACTGGATGTGATCGTGGTTTTAAGCAGTTGGGGATTAAAAAAATATCGGTGCTTGATGCCGAAGGGAAGAAGTAGAGAAAAAGAAGAAGGGAATAAGTATAAACTACGCATCATCACGAATATAGACTAGAATTTAACGCCTATGTTTGTGAAACGTGACATTTACTCGTCTAGGTATAAAAAGAATATACTCAAGTCGACAAGAGGAGTGGTGGAGATGAACATGGAGGCTGTGGTGTCCGCAGTACCCTCCTACGTGCTGCAGCGCTTAGACAGGTGATGAATCAGTAATGGGACGCACACGTGTAGCTGTGTTCCTCCGTCTGCCCTCTCGAGTGAAGGCTTTCCATGGTTTCAAGGGTATTAGAAGACACGGCATTGCTGTATTTCATAAACGTATTATACCAAATTGAACTTTTTTATAGGGAGATTGTCGCTAAATGCTGTACTGTGTCTTTGGTCACTTACATGGTTGCTCCCTGGCCACTTGACGAAATGTGTGGAGACATCAGTGTGACGATCTGTTGCTGAACTGAGTGTTTCAGTGATGCTGTGAAGAGGACAAGGTCGCCATGATGGATACGTCATTCTGAAATTCTCATCTTAATTATTCTTTTTTATGAGATGAGAATCTCCTACAACCCCACACTAGCTTCGCCCACTGAAATGCTAACACTTAACCTTTCCTAAACTTACATCTTCACTTTACTCTCAACCACCTGCACCCTCAAACTAGCCTCACCCACCTACATCAAGAACCACCTGCACCCAGTATCTGCTTTTCATAATCCCCAACGCTCACGCACCCTCTCACTCGCCTCCTCACCTTCCATGTTATCTTTGATATTACTTTTATCATAGTCACCCTCATCTCTCACAGCCTCCACGGGAGAACGACCTTGAACGCACCCGTGGAGGATGATGTCTCCGTGTGTCTGAGTGTGTGTCTCGGGGCTGTGAGTGCGTTTGGCCACCAGGTGTGTCGGAGCGGCCGGAGGTGGAGGGAGACGGATGTCGCTAGTTAGTACGTCTGGTGGTGGTGGTGAGCCTGGCCCGCTCAGGGTGGGGCCCTCTCTCTCTCTCTCTCTCTCGCCGCCCTCCTCTCTCTACTACCACCCACCCGCCACGCTGTGCGGGGCGGCTCAGACACTGCCACACGAGGAAAGGTGAAGCACATGAAGAAGAGACGTCATCGTGTCAAACCGTTCAGCCTTAAGCTTGATGAGAGGGCACGCAGCACACGCTCGAATCACACGACAAGAGGAACTGCTTGACGAGGAGTTATCTCACTTCAGTAGTCCGTCCATAAAGCTTGTGTTCGATCATAATCCAAGCTTTGAAGTCTTAGATATGATGATTAAGGCTTGAAGAACTTGGGTACGTGATGTACTCGAATGGGCTGTCGATCTGGCGATGGTTTTTGGAGACGACGCACCTGTTGCTCCGTGGCGTCCGTGTCAACAACCCTGGAGCTGAAGGTCCTTGCCGCGGGGACCCGAAATAATGGCTGGACGCCAATGATTCTCACTTTTGCTATATTTCTGGGTTTTGGACCCGCGAGGAATGCGAGTGTGAGAGACCACAGAGTCACATTACTTGCCTTCATGCTTATTCACTTGTTTCTGTCGCTTTGTATCATCATGATCAATGGAATTTATTCCTGAGGATAAGAATATCAGTTACCAAACCAAAACGACGATTTCAGGAGTTTCTGACCACCACTTGTTGGGGTTAATTGCTCAATCAGTTACCAGTACAAGCGTTCGGCTTCTTCAGCAAGACGCTGGTATTCATGCCTCCATCTATTGTCCTGTAGGTTCCGAATGGGTCTCTCTGGTAACATTTAAAGTTGGAAATGAAGTGTGTGTTCTCAGGAACAGGTTGATATACCGAGGGGTCATGTTGAGGGCCTGGGTAGATCACGTGTGAGGGGTGAGGAGGTGATATGGCCATTGTCACCTCACACCACCTCGTGCCTACTCATCTAGATCAGTGACCCCTAGGGTCCTGTGTCCGTGTTAGCTTCACCACCACCAGCAGGCCACCAGGGACCTGGTAGAGTAATGGGACGATCTTGCTAACGACCTTACCGGTTAGCACAATGACGTGGTCCTTCTCAAAGACCATTGACCTTCATATTTAGTGAATCTGTACCTTTATATTTATGGGTATCTGATATCATTATTTTCTCAGGTTTATGTCTGATTGTATAACTCTTTATCATACAGGTATAACAGCAGTGCAACATGTATATATGATGTGTGTGTGTATGTACAGGTTGCTTGGCGGGCGACGAGGCTCACGGAGACGGCGATACATGGGACCACGGCTGCCATCGGTGGGTGTGCAACGCGGGTACTGCTGCCGCCACTTCCGTGCTGCCCACCTGTGAGTACCATGGTGGCTCTCTCTCTCTCTCTCTCTTCCAACACCTGTTTCTCGCCTCATGCACGACCCTCCTCATCTGCCACACCTCTCCCTCCTCACCTGTGGCACCGCAGCTTCACGCGTCACCTACCTCACCTGTCTCTCTCTCTCTCTCTTTGCTACATCTCTTCCCTGAGTGTTCCGTTTCTCTGATCTACGTCTTCGTTACATCTCATGTCTGCCTTCTGTTTTCCCTTATGCCACGTCTCTTCTTCTCTGTTACCAGTCATACCGTTCCTGTCCTTCTCCCTGTTTGCTTCTGTTACATGTCATAGCCCTTGTGATCTGTGTCACCTGCCTGCTTTCTTTTCCGTTAAAGTCATCCTTTACATCTGTGTTCTTCTTCGTCATCTGTTGCAGCTGTTTGCATGTGTCACTCATCCAACCTGTCTACATCTGTATCATTTATCACCCTCTTTTCCACCTTTTTGTAGCTTATTACACGTTTATTCTTTTGTGCTCTGTGTACATCTGTCAACATTTGAGTCAGCTTTACAACCTTTTTGACGTTTTTGCCATCTTTCGCACCTGTTTCTATGTGTCACATACACTATCTGACTACATCTGTGCCGTCTGTCATCGTTTCTGTGTCACATGTCTACCTCTGTGTAACCTATCGCACTTGTTTACTCTAGAGTTGGCTGTCTAGGTGTTTTCTAATATGTTGTTTAAGTAGAAATCATAGAATAAAGCCCGATACAAAACTCTAGATGATTCACACCAATAGACGAATATGCAATGATAATCACCCGGTGTGAATATGAATACTAGATGGTGCAGGGTCCGCATGTTGTGTGCATGAAAGTGAGAGAAAGCTTTAGCGATCATGAGATCATTAGAACAATCATAGTCGTATGGAGAGAGAGAGAGAGAGATAGTGAGTACGTGGTCTTCCACGACAGAACGGAGGCCGAGGTTTGAAGAGCTGAGACTCACGAGACAGTGCTGGAGGCCCAGGCGATGGGACTAGACTGGGAAAGACATCAGAGTTGGCGAGGACCCACGAGTCTTGAGGCATTAGCATGACGCTGGGGAGTGTGGGGCCGTGCTGAGGGGAATGCCTCATGGAGGGCTGAGTAGATGAAGGTTTTGGGTCCGAGGGAGAGAGAGAGAGAGAGAGAGAGAGAGAGAGAGAGAGAGAGAGAGAGAGAGAGAGTGGCGGGTCAGGACGGTGCGAAAACGTGGCTCTCTCAGACATAGGATAACAGAGAGAGACATTACTAACAGACAGACAGAGTGACAGACACATAGAGAAATAATATACAGTACAAAATTAATGTAAGATACTTATCAGTTTCCTTATTTCGAGAGAGAATACATCCGGTGTAACGGATGGTTGTACTTTGGAGACATGCTTGTCTCCATTCAGGAGCCTTTCCGTACATATACAGAAACCTTTAAGACAATGCAAAAGGGCGTGTGGAGTGAGGTATTAGATATTAGTAAGATGTTGTGTGGTAAATGTATAAGGAGGAGGTGAGTGTGAGGAAGTGCCCCAAGGATGCAATAGAAAGGCAAGGAAAGGAAGAGAGGAGAAGAGAAGGGAACGGAACTGTGGGATGGGAGGATGTGATTGTCGTGCCCCTTCCCCATCCTGACCACTTTGGGCTTCAGGTTGTCACGTGAAGGACGAGGCGTACGTGGACGGGGCCCACTGGACCACTGGCTGCCTGGAGGTGTCGTGTGAGGCTGGTCAGGTCCACCAGCTCGCACTCGTCAGCGTCTGTAAGTATGCACTGTGGTCCACGTCTGTGAGTATTGTACATACCATGGTCCACGTCTGTAAGTATATATACCATGGTGTATATCTGTAAGTACGACATAAACACACGCATCTACCACTAGACTCAGAGAGGAGAGTTGCCTTTGCTGTCATACACACAGATTCTGTCATGTATTACTAAGAATAACACAAGTGAGTAATCCGAACATGGGGCGTCGAGGTCTCACCAGTGTGACGCCACCCTGTGTCCGAGGAATGACCTCCAGCCGCTCCGGACGTCTTCATATTAATCTACCTAACTCATCTGGTTCAGGCAATTTTTTTTTCTTGCTAAGTCAGAGATGAAAAGGACAAAATCATATTTTTATCATGCATAATGCTGCATTACCCTCTTTCAAGGCAGGAATGCATTTGCTTTATGAATTTTGCAACAAGTTGTCGCTTTGCAAGAAGCATTACAAAGTACTGATAGATGAATTAATCTCCTCCAGCCGAATAACCTTACACAAATGTATCGGTAGTTGAAGTTATTTTCACAAATGTTAATTAAGAGATGTTGTTGTGCAAGAGTTAACAGAGACATTCTACTGCTGGTTCTTAATCATATGAATAGGAAAGTATATGTAAATCGCATCAGAACCTGCATGAATTAGGGAGACAATCAACTGTGGTAATGTAAAGTTTTCAGAATATTCCCTTCTTTGAAATGTTATGAAATCAAAGGTTTCGCTTCCTTCTGCACTCAGGCCCGTGGAAAGCTTGAGTGCACCGTCTTCAGTTCATCCTTCCCTAAGTCTTTAATATCATGGAACCTCAAAGTGCTGGAGCTACTGAAAGCAATTTGTAATAATATGTGTATTACGTACTTGTCAGGATGGCTTTTAATCTGTTTGATTTGAATATGGTTAAGATGCGCAGGTGATGGTGCCCGAGTGGCGCTCCTGCAGGAGTATTGACACTGAGGTGCTTGTCGGTTGCAGGCAAGGTGCTCATCCTGACGGTAGTGCTGGCGGTGGCGGGCGGCGTGATCTCCATCGTGCTGGGGATCCTCCTCGTCCGCACCAGGAGGACCCATTCCATCGTCAAGAAGTGGGGCGTCGCATCCTGAAATAACCCACGCTAATACTGGAACAAAAATTGGTCCTCGCATCACACCCGAACGCCGAATGAGATGATCCGTTCATTGCCTACAACATGGACGTCGAAGCAAAGCCCTCTGTCAAAACCCAGCTGATAAAAAACAAACGTTCTCAGGAAATGGTTTCAACGTTGTGACTCATCCACACGTTGTGGTCAAACGTCATACCTTCATAAGCTTTAAGGAAAACGTAGCAGATACCGAATACCTGGGAAATACTCAAGCATATACGACTCTGTGATCAAACAATATTATTTTTGAGACGGACTGCGCGATCAGGGTACAGAGGAAGAGGTGCTAAAGCATTTACACTTGCAGAAGCAAGATCATAATACAGCAGCATTGATGGATAAACCCAGGGAGGAGAACAACTTCAAAGAAAAGTACAAGAACATAGAGAGTAGATGGATAGTTAATACGAATACGCGGGTCTATATGGAGAGATACTCGCGTACAGAGAGACTAGAGATATCACAGTCATCATAGATCGAATATCTGTAGAGACAGCTTAAGAATATGAACTCCTTAAGTCAAAGGCACATTACACAAAAGAAGAGATTATAACATATTCAGGGGGACAGTAATGTAGACTGACAAATAAGGCTGACGGGAAGATGGACAAGATCAGACAGACAAATAAAAGCACAGAAATAGAGTCCAGTCCAGAGGCCATGGCACACAGAGGACTGGCGGACCTTGAGCGTAAACAACACATCACTTGAAGTCAGTGTTGAGACGCTGAGCATGTCTGTTGTGTCCCTCACCCGGCTCCTCCCACACGCTCTCTGCCTCAACACACACGTCCTAATACAGCACACTTTCTCCTTCACCACACATCCCAGTGCTACACACCCACTGCCTCAATACACACATCGTAAGGGTCCGAATACTTTTTGACTCTATGACTACCCTCTGTCTGGATCCTCAGTAAATCCCCTGATTTCACACAACATTTAACCCAAGGCTTTAATTGACCCTCACCACCCCTGCCTGATCTCACGAGTCTCAAGACCGCGGCGACCTCCGGCTTAGCGTGCCCTGTGACCACGACGCAGATCCTCTGATCTTATACACAGACCAAGTGTTCCGGGAGTGTGTTTGTGTGTGTGTGTGTGGCGTGGCTTGGGAGTGCGAGAGCTTAAGGGTGTGCCGAGTCAGGGAGAAGGGGGAATCAAGAATGTGTGAACTCGGGAGGGTGTTTTGAGCTAGGGAGACTCGGGTGTTGAGATGAGTAAGGCGAGGATGTGTGTGACAGGTTTTCCAAGTTATTCACATCCCTTGACTTCCACACATCACAGACATAGCACGTACTCCTGACACCACACTCCTCTGACACCACGCCCTCTTGCATCACAGTCCACTCGTCACACACACTAACACCAAACTCACATCCTTTCACCAAAATCCTTTAGCCTCACACACACCGACACCCATGCTACTCTCACCTCACTGACACCAACACACACTCGTCTAGCCTCACACAATGACACCACGTCCTCCTTGAGCTTAAACGCACTTGCTTCTTTCTTACCCTGACCTCAGATTCCCTTTGACCAAACTCACTCGATATCCACAAACTCTTGTATCTCGTGTCTTTTGACACCCGACGCCCTCACGTCATGAGCCCTAAGTTCATAGAACTCAGACTTTAAACACATCCTGATTCCTCAGACCACTCACCCCAACACAGCTCCTGTCCCTACACATCCCTGACTTTATACAGCCCCTGATCTCACACACTCACATCCACTCAACTGGTGTATTCCCTGACTCCTAATACCTCCTGACGCCTCATACAGAGCGTAGGATAGTACTCTCAGGCTCCATGTATACTGCAGTGCCTCATATATCATGAGGTACCGTACTATCAAGGGATGTCATGTGGCAGCTAAGGACGACCCCAGCTCACACAGGCAACCCCTAGCCAACGTCCATGTGATGATGCTGCTGCTGGGACGCGGTGGCCAGTCATCCTCCACGCGCCACCAGCTGTGTTTTCCTCTTCTCGTTGCCATGGCTACGTTCCCGCTCTGACGTCACGGGCTGGAGGCAACGCTCTGGCGATGCGGAATTAGTAAAACGATAGGAATATTGTGTGGTGGAGAATGCACCACTGGTGGGCAATGTCTGATCTGCCATTAAAGTTGACTCGGTATGATACACTCGGGAAGTCTGTGAAGCTCTCGTATACAAGACACAGACGGGAGTTAAAAAAGATTTTTACTCTGTAAATATTCAGTAAGTTTTTGTACATTCAGTCTATTTCCTTGTGTGTGATTCGCGTGTTCATTTACGTAACAAAATCTTCAGTTAGACGTTTTGCTTAGGATGCCATTAGTTTGCTATGTTCCTTTTGGTCAGACGACGATGTCATGGAAATAAAAATGATGTACGAGAGATCTGTGTTGTCATGCACCTGATGCCTGCACCACCAGCTGATGGGACTCAGGCCCCCGCGCCACTCCAAGTCACCCCAGGAGGCAGGATGGGGAAGGAGGTTGGAGGTTGGAGGAGGGCGGTTGGAGGGAGAGAGGGAGGAAAAATATCCCTCACTGGACTGTTGTGAGGAGATGCAACACAAACAGGACTTTATGTACGAGATACTGATGCTCAGTGCTGGGATGGAGCGAGCTTGGACCGACTGCCTCCTGCTACCACCTTTCACTGATGATCTGCCTTAACCAGGGATCCTCGCTGGCCGTCCCTTCGCTGAGGGGGAGGTGGATTTCCTCACAC
>JAUUDW010354620.1:2616-13157 GCA_032361385.1 Panulirus guttatus
AAAACATGCATTCCAGTGGTGTTGGACTACATATTATCCAGTGGTGTTGGACTACATATTATCCTAAAGAAAGACATAATTCTTATAATATACACCTAAAGTAATTATACATACCATATCTTGCTACTGTTGAGCTAGTTATAAAACATTTAATAATAACTAGCAATGAAAACTGCCTTGCCTTTTTTGTCTAGACTGAATATTGTACCTTTACCTAAAACTTTTCACAAACATTTCCCTGTTTACACCAACAGATGCTTATAACACATGGTTAATGTGACCAAATCTCCCATAACCTAATGTAATCACTCCATTCCATGAGATTGTTTTTAAGTATGGCTAATTAAAAGGTCTCAGCCACTGTTACTCAAGAAGTATGTGTAGTGTTGAAAATACTACATACTCTCATGTAATCATTAAATTTTGGAGACAAACTTCTAGGCTAAAGTTGAAGGGGTCGACTCTCATGAATACCATATTAAAGACGTTGAAATGCATGGCCACTAAGAGTCCAAAAAAGTCAATAAATAAATAGAAAATAAAGAGATATCCAGTTGATGTAAAACAATAAAGAATAAAAGACCAATGAATATCAATAATCATCGAACATTATTCACAAGATAACCACTATTTTTTGTAGTCTTTTCGTAACAATACCCAAGACATGGACAGCCCACAAAGGTCTCCACCTAACAAGGTGAAACTGTAATTGATATCAAATACAGTAAGATAATTTTCTATCTATTGGTACTTAAAAGTAAACACTAAACACTAAAACTTACATATTCAGTATAAAAATGTTGCAATTTTGTCCCATGTTTCCTAATGGACTAGTACTGACATATTCTGCTAACAGGGTCTGTTGGTGCCAGTACTGAGGTACTGCAGAGGAGGGATTTGCTTATAAAATGGTTTACAACATGAGGCCAACACCTCATATATATACCACACGAACAATATTGACAAGTATACACATGTTTTAACTTCCCGTAGTTCAGTGACTTTTTGAAGACTGATACAGGAGTTAATATGTATGAGTACTGTGGTGAATGAAGTGGTTATGGTAGTGTTGACAAAACAGCCTATGTTAATATCTGAAAGCTAATTGATAATTTCAGCATCATGTTATTGAAATTTGGTTATTAGTCTTATTAATGGAAAAAAAGTACTTCAAAAAACCAACAAACTCACAGTCGGGAAGGAAGCACTGTTCCTTTGGAAAAGCAGTGTTCCTTGGCAAGATGCAAAGGTGGTGCGCTCACCATTCCGCAAAGGGCAAGTCTGTTTGATGACTGATGCATGAGTTAACATTTACCATAATGTATGAGAATGTGTGACTAAAGTGGCTATGGTAATGTTGACAAAATATAGCCTAAGTGTATCTTTGAAGGCTTAGCAGTAACTTAACTGAACTTCACGAAAATAACTGATCTATAGCCAAGGAGGAAGCAGAGTTCCTCCAGAGAAAGCAGTGTACCTTGGCATGAAGCAAAGGTGGCATGCACTGCTGTGCAAAGAGCAAGTTCCATCAAAGTACAACTGTCTATTAGCTTCTGTACAATAACTGTATTATCTTTTTGTTCTCCTAGAAGTCACACTGTGAAGAAATTGTCATTCCAAAAGTGTCTATAAAAAAAATGTGTAGGTTATAGTTAATGACCTGGCACATGAGGGGCCACCAGCAGATGAAGTAACATTTTGTTTACTAACAATGCTTAACCGGCAGTTGAGGATGTTATTGATTTTCATGATAATACAGGTAAAATATGGGCACTGTTTGATTCATTTCTGTAATACAGATTTGTATTTCATCTATAACTGCATCAGCAAGAGTGTTCTGCTGAATGACATTCACCATCCCCATTATAAATCCTGGATATGGGACCATATAGATGTTTCAACTTATACAATTTGCTTATAATTGTTAATTGTTTATTCTTGCTGTGTCTGAATTTTATAATCTGATTAGTAAGCATCTCTCTTTCTCAGTCACTTTCGCATTCCCAAACCTCTGAAAAACTGAGGTCAAGTGTTAAATGAGATAGATGATACTACGGCCAAAAATCTTGGGTTGACAGTTATCTGAGTATATACAGTGCATAATTTGTAAATTATACTAACTGCCAAAAATTGTAACTCTGTGCTTTACTGCATTGAATTGGTGAATAATTCACTTTGGACTATATGAATGTAAAGGTTCAAAGGTCCTAAAGTGAGTGTATACCTATATCTTTGTTCTGACAACAGTAAATGATGAATACTGTCTTGACAGCCAACACTCAGTAAATACCAATGAGGATGGTCAACCAACAACAAAAGACAAAAGACAGATTGTTATAAGTACACTTTAAACTTTTGACATTTTTCTTAAGGAATCCAATGAAGGCCAGTTTAACAACTATGATTTTTGTGAACTGTTTAAAAATGATGAAAATCACGTTTTCTCATTAGAATCTGGATTTTGTGAAACAAGAGGATGGAAAACCACAAAATGTGTATGGCCAAAATGAAAATGTGATCAAGACTTTGCCACTTTAGATGTCATCATAAAAACAAGCTAATAGTGAGTCACAAAAAATGATTAACTATCATCTATAATAAACAGTCGAAAAAAATATGATTTGCAAAGTTACCACAATAATGACTTTCATTACACATGTATGAAAGTCATCAAGAACAAATATTTTGAAAAATCCAGTGACTCTTTACACCTAATACTGTGTACTTCTGAGGACATACTAGATGTGTACTGCTGTATATGATGTTTTACAATTTATTAGACCACAACCAAATGCTGTGCTGCCATACTTTCCCAGAGTGGCTGAAGAGAGCTAAAACAGGGGAGAAGGAAGGGATGAGATTTGGTGGGAAACCTTGAAAACTATGTGGTGTTCATCTGATTACTTTTTCTTACTATGGAAGGGAGTGGTGATTCAGTAAATATCTCAAGTGGTCTTGGAAATGACCATTATTTAAACAATGGAAAATATATGAAATATTTGGGTAGGTGAGATTTACTGAAAGTGATGCAAACAAGAGTAGGTATGCTTCTGAAATGAAGCTTTCAAACATTTAACAGATGGAATTCTCAGAAGTCAGTTACAGGACTAGATAGAATGATAATCATCACACAGACATAAATATGGTAGTACATGAAATCAAAAATCAAGTGCTCTGGTGTTATAATGTAAAGCTATGGCCACAGTGAAACTGTATTTGAATGAAATAAAGATAACAGGTACAAAGGAAAACTGAATGTATGATAAAAAGACAAGGTAAAAAAATATGTGAGCAAGGATGTCGACAGTATGAAGAAAACAGTAATGAGGTGCTTTTGCCACGATGTTTTGACACTCTGCTGTGGCTATCCTGGCAAATAACAGGGAATGGCATGTAGATATAAAGAAAAGGATTTTCATTTTTTATGGGACGACAATGAATGAGTTCCTAATTTATTAGAATGATAGTTAAAAAACACTGATAATGAATAAATTACAATATGCTTTAATCCATGTTACTAAGTCTCTACTCATAAAATCCATAGACAGAATATGAGTGAAATGTCTATTAAAGATTCTCTATAAGCCACTTGGTTTAAATTAGGAAAATGCTAGACTGAAATGTAGTAATATACAAAGAAAGATATCTTACCTGAAATCTATTATCCGTGCAGCCAGAAGCTTGTTACATTCAGCACTGTCAGGCAGTGGCAAAGCAAAAAAGGGACTCTCAGTGCTATTCTCATTAAATTCAAACTGGCATATGTGAGGATCCACCCGCATGTCTCCAAATGGTCCCCGTAAAACCATGAAGTGCACCACCATTGGACTGCTGGGCTTACTCTTCACAATCAGCTTGAAAGAGGTACAAGTATATCATCTAGCCACGTCTAATTAACAATGACTATTTGGATTCAAACTTTTCTTAAAGCATCAAACTCACCTCAGTACTTAAGCCTCTGTAAAAACATACAGCAGACAGGAGGCTATAATGATTAAGAAAAAAATTTTGGTTTCGATGCATGAAAAACACTCTTCTAGAAGCAGGACCCATAAGCAGCAGTGAAAATGAATGTTTGATGAATAAGTCGATACAGTGAAGATGAAAGTTTCATGAACATATCTGTCAACCACTTGCATAGAGCAGGTATTAAAACACCAATTTATCCTTAAAATAGTGTCTCTGCTGTGGCTACACACTCTCCTACCTCCATAATATCACTAAAAATATTCAATGCCTGTTCAAAGAGACCCAACAACCACTCAGCAATCTACCCACACCAATAATGTCATTGGCATAACAATGCAAGTATTGTCTCCCAGCCTCTCACCTAAATCACTCACTATACACTGATGTCTGTGCTTCAGAACTGTTGTTATAAGGATTCACAAAATGGATTTATTTAAAGGGAAGAGAGGAAGGAAGGGACGGGGAAAAAGGGATGCTCAAATAGTTCAGTCTCCACAGATTTACATGAACAAGGAGATTAATTGTCAAAGAACAGAATCCTGTGGCACTCCACTGGTCACCTTGATCCACTTGGAGATGGTTCTTCGAAATCTGTCCTTTGTTCTCTTCCACTGAGATAATCTATCCACTGAAAGTGTTTCCCCCCTTATTTCTGTGATCCAGCTTCTTAATTAACCTCCCATATAGTACAGAGGCAAATGCTTTCTCGTAATTCAGATACAAACAACTTACACAGCCTTCCCTTTGTTTAAGACAGACCTCATTCTCTTGTAGAAATCTAAGAAGTTTCTTACAAATAACCTTATTTCCCTAAAACTGAGGTGTCTCTCACTTACATAATTTCTTCTCAAGAGAAAGTCAACCATTTGCTTTCTAATAATCTTTTCCAGAATCATGCAAGACCACACTCATGAGTAAGAGTGGTCCGTAGTTCTGTGCCTGTTCTCTGATAGCAGTGGAGCAGTAGCCCTTTAAGTGGGTATAACAAGGCTAAGTTTACTTATGTGCACTTTAACTCTCAATCTTCAAGATAAAAAACAAAATGTGTAAGGGTACAAACACCTCAAACAAGGAAAAATATGGAAAAAACACCAAGTGGATGTAAGAGGGTTAAGGGTTACAGTCCAGAGACTGGGAAGGATTTCTAACCATGATTATTATATATTTTGAGCATTACTGATCTGCAAGATGATGGAATATCTTACAAAGAGGATAAAATTAATATCTGGGAGGGTCATCAAATTTTCTTGCTGTCATCAAAGTTTCTGCCACCTGAGGTGCTACAGATAAACTATAAGTGATATGAAAACAAAACCATAATGCACAAATTCTTGACAAAAATTTGTAGTATTGCTATTAAGTCTTTGAGACTCACTCTGATGTAACAAAAGAGGTACATAATGGAATAATAAGGTGCCTATAGCTTAAAAAGAGGAAATTCAGGTAGCAGGGAAAAAAAATATATGAAATGTTTATGGGTAAGTGTGTAAGACCACAGAAATTAAGAACAGAGTATACTGATAAATGGTTTAACTGACTGAATGTCAAGGCATTTGTTTAAGTAAAAAAGAGTGAAAAATATCTTTCATATTTGAATCTTTGATGGTTAACTGATTCAGATCACAGATGCAATGTACTTACCTGGTAGGTGATGTATCTGTTGCATGTGAGATGAGGGTCCTTTTGGTTGTCATTGAGCCGAGCCTTAATAACCCACTGGTAACCAAGCGCAGAGAACCGGCTTGTTTCATAGAAAAGCTTGTGGATAAATTCATCCGTACGGTAAGGTTTTAGCTGCAAATCTTTTGAGATAAAGCATATGATGAGTTAAGAAATCTCTTATGTAAAAACTACAAATCATCTATAAATCATGAACTCAGTCTCTAAAAATACATAAACAGTAAAATAATCCTTCTTACATAGCTTCAAAGCAAAACTTTTCTTTAGCTGACATCAGGAAATCATTAATGAGGTCACTATTAAATATCAGTTTTTAACAATATAAAAATCTAGGACATTCAATCACCAAATGCTGGTAAGTGTTACAGAACAGCCAATACTACTGCTTAAGGTGTGTGACAGTGGTATTTGAACATATATTTGCCTGTGTAGGTGCTACTGGATTCCACCTACTTAAGGTTATGCCATAAGCAAAAGTCACCACTGAAGTTCATAAGTTCATGTCTGCTTACTTATAAAAAGCTTTTAGATTGTCTTTAGTTTGTTTATTTTCACTTGCTTAACTAGCATCCATACAACACACATATATTCAATTCTGCTTCTCGTACACACATCAAACATTTTTATCATCAGTTTTCTTTCTCTTCTTGCAAAGATTCTGAACATATTGTCCTGTTGGAGAGCATTATCTTATCAGTGTGATCCTTAATTTTTTAATTTATAATTACAGTAATTAGGCAGGAGCATTAGGTAGAAGTAGTCAGTTGGAACAATTGTCAGGAGCCTCTTGAAACACTCTGCTAGAGCTGCCCTTTACAAATTACAAAAGTTTGTAAACATTTATGCATGGCTAAGCAACAGAAACAGCTGCTGGGTTTGACTTTTATTCATACATTATTTCTATCATGGTTTAAACTTCGTGTGAAATGTTTCCTGGACTCTCTGTAAGTAGTGTGTGTGGGAGTGTGGTGGTTTGGAAGACAACACACAATATTTATTGTTCTCCACCAAGCTAAATATGTGCTATTCACATTGTCATCGGGAAAGTGTACTTAAGGTACTTTACTGGTATTTTCTTATATTTGATTTGTATTTCTAAAACTAAAGATTTTTCGTACTTGATCACCATTTCCCACATTTGTGAGGTAACACTAGGAGCAGACTAAGAAAGGCCATATCCACACACATCCATTCTCTAGCTGTCATGTGTAATGTGCCAAAACCATATCTCCCTAACCACAACCAGGCCCCACAGACCTTTCCATGGTTTACCCCTGATGCTTCACATGGCTTGGTTCAGTCTGCTGACAGCATGTCGACACCTGTATACCCATCATTCCAATTCAATCTATCCCATACACGCCTTTCACCCTCCTGCATGTTCAGGCTCCAACCACTTAATATCTTTTTCACAACATTCTACCATCTCAAATTTGATTTCCCTGTTCTGCTTTTTCCCTCCACTTCTGACACATAAATCCTCTTTGTCAACCTTTTATCACTCAGTCTCTCAATATGTCCAAACCATTTCAGCATATCCTCTTCAGCTCTCTTTGCCACACTCTTTTTGATACCACACCTCTCTCTTACCCTTTCATTATTTACTCGATCACTAAATAACAAAAGTTATTACTCTCAATACCCATAAGATTGAGAAGAATAAAGAGAAAGGCAAATATATATGGAAAATAGTGAAAGAAACATCATAAATGGTGATGTTAGTGCTCTCCTTCAATCTCAAATTCATTGCTTAATATGGACATAACAGAGCAGTCATTTATGAAGACATGCATCTTACAAAACATGATATATGACTGAAACTAACATCACAAATTACAAAAGGTTGTAAACATTTACATGTCATTCAGAAACAGAGACAGCCACCAGGTTCACCTTGGGTGTGCCCCTACCCCTTCTAGTTCATTAAAGCATTAACTGAATTAGAGGAGTTGAAGGGATTGGTAGCTTGCTTTGATATGTGTGGAAGGAGTATGTTGAAAGTGCATGAAAAGATTTCTGATTTTCATGGAGAGGAGCTGTTACAATATCAATCTGAAGAGAGACAAGGAATTTGTTAAGTATTTAGGAATGATGATTAATAAAGATGGTAATAGAAAGATGAATCTAGGAGTACAATTATACATGGGATAAGAATTAGGGTGCAATTATAGCTCTGTTGAATGAGAAAAATCAACATGTTGCATGTTAAAAACATGGCAAACCATACAGTCACGATATATAGTTCTATATTTGAAGGTAAAAAAATAGACATAGACCATGGATGAGATGGATAGATAAGAGTGAAAAAATTTATCAGAGCTAACAATACATGTGAAGCAGATGTCTGAGAAATTATCTAGGACTGGATGCAATGGAATCACTCTGTACGTGATGTTGTGAAAAGAGACTTTAGTCATACTTGTCAAATCACCTTAATGTTCAAAGTGAGAGCAAGAATTGCTTAGATTAGCATGGAAGTTCATGTTTCACTTTAACAAGCTGAATATTCTAATTCTTTTAATTGTTTTTTGACAAAGTTTTTTGACATATTTTGAAGGATGATTTATTTCTTCAGAAAAGTCCAATACTAATGAGAGAAGCCATTAACAAACACAACAAGGGACTCCAATAATGTAATCAATAGCAACTATAGATGCTAAAAGAACATCACTCAAGTAGTCAACTTGTAAAAAACTGTGCAATTTCTGTTTTAGGGTCCAAAAGTCAAATAACCAAACTTATAACACATAACTAGTACTCAAATTTTGGATGAATCCTGACAGATTATGACTGGAATATGCAGATAAAGTACCTGAAAGTCATATCATCAGATTTTTTCTTTCAGGTATATTACAAGCACTGAGAAAAGAAAGACAATGTGAGAAATATATGTAATGAAAGGAAATAGTTTGAAAAATGCAGAAACAAAAGCCTTTTAAGATGACATGGCCATTGAGAAAGCACATCATTTGATAGGCTTGTGTAATACAAGATAACTAGCTGCTGGAATAGGGAGAAGAAAGTCATCAAAGGAGCAATAATTCTTGACTGTATACAGTACAGATGCTTTTAGCTTAAGGGTGGAGATAAGAAACAATTGCAAACAGACAGAACTACATGAGCTAAAAGACATGTAGATGAGAGCAGCCAAAGACACATATGTTTGAGAGAGAAAGATCTTAAATCTTGCTTTAAAGAACAACTACATCGTATAGTTTAATTTTTTTGAATTGGTTAGTTTTAATCGACTAAGTACAAAAAAATAGGTTATAAAAGTGTTCGTGTTCGATATCGAGGAAGATATGGAAATAGTTTTATTTGAAAACTATAGGAAACATTTTATTCGATACCTATAGAAAACCTTTTGGGTTCGATATCGAGAAAGATATGGAAATAGTTTTATTTGAAAACTAAAGAAAACGTTTTATTCGACACCTATAGAAAACCTTTTGTGTTCGAGAAAGATATGTAAATAGTTTTATTTGAAAACTATAGAAAAGTTTTATTCGACACGTATAGAAAACCTAGTTTTATTCAACTTTAGAAAATGATTTATTCATCACTGTTGGAAAAGTTTTACTCAACAAATGTAGAGAGGACCTAGTTTTACTTAACTACGGTGTAGATATATACAATGTAGAACCATTGTTGGACTGGATGCCAGGAGTTTGTACCATGGTATTTCCAGCCAATTTTTATTTCCTGTGTCATGAATGGCAAAGGTCTTTCAACAGTGACACAAGCCGAAGGATTATGTTTAGTTTAAATGAAGAATCGGCGAATACCATCATAAGTGATTTTTCGATAAACAACGAAGTCAGATCACAAACGCATCTCGTGAGTAGTGAGTGTTTCTTAGACCCGTGATATGCCGTTACCGTAAATACGAGTCATACTTGGATGTCGGCGCTGACAAGTGTGACATTCAGAATGATAAGTCTAATGATATCTCGGTCATGGGCCTTACAGTTATTAGTTTTTATATTGGGGAAAAAAAGAGCAACCCAAATAACTGACACGGATGGGTTTTAACGCTTCCACTTTTGAAATGTGGAGTAGGGTGGAAAAAAAAAAAAAGGTTGAAGGCAGTAGTGGCTTTCATGGCAGTTTCGTACCCATATAACCCCCCTCCCCCCCCCCACACACACACACACACAAACAGAGAAGGCGTCTCCATAACCTGGCTGCGTACAACGGGACCCAACACCACAGCTTTCTCTTTCATGTCTTTCAGCGACGGAGGCTCAAAGGGAAACTTAAGTCCCTCTCTCTCTCTATGAAATTTTTCACCCGTGTGCCGGATGTATATTTGATGCCGCAGGGGAGGGAGGGCAGGCGGGCTGTGGCATCTGTGTCGCAGGACTCCTGCGTACCGTGGTCTTTGCCGTACCACGGTCTGTGCACCACGGTCTTGTTTTGTACCACAGTGTCTTCTTCTACCACGGCCTGTGTACCATAGTGTCTCCTTCCACCACGGTCTGTGCACCGTCATACCCACGGTCTGCGTACCCATAGTCTTTATCGTACCACAATACGTGTACCACAGTGTCTTCTCCTACCACGGACCGTGTACCGTTATACCCATGGTCCGCGTACCGGTACGTATTTTCACAGTCCAAACTGTACCGAGGTTTGTTCAACGAGACGAGCGTGTGTACCACGATCTGTGCGTGTACCACGATCGCCGTGCCGCCGTCTGTGTCGTACCACTTCCACTGTACCGCTAAGCGACCTGTGGCACGGACGGGGGCGTCAAACGGTAACGACGCTCGCTCAACCACCGCGTAGGGGTCGACCGACCTCCCCTTCTTTAAAAGCCCGATGACAAACAGGCTTAATGAAGATTTAACTTTCGAGTCTCAACAATGGAGAAAAAAGGAGAAAAAAATCCC
>JAUUDW010354952.1:0-13154 GCA_032361385.1 Panulirus guttatus
AATCCCCCGTCACTACCTGCCGGCAAACACCACCACCCGTGAAACACGAACGAGAGACACCAGTTCTCCCCAACCGAGCACCACCACACTACATGCCGTGGATCACACCTGTTCTACACGAGTACGGATTACCATCCACCCTCCACCATCTGCAAACGACTGTGCTGTGGCTTCAATACGGCGCACCAATACTCTATTCCGTTACAGTGCGCCAGCCGTCGTTATGAGGAGCCATACGTTACCAACGTTACAACACCAGTACGGCGCACCGCGTCACCTCGTCTGCACCGACTCCGAAAAAAAAACACCAAAACAATGCGACACCAGCCACCTGCAAAACAAGTAACCCCATCTGCCACTTGCAGGGCAAACCACCTGTGATACCTGTGAAACATCAAAGTACTTGTACTACCTAAAGCACGCCATCTGTTAAAACACTGATATAGTGGACCTTTTGTTCAATAGATGGCAGCACCACGCATGAAACCGTAAGTAAACCAGTGTAACCAAAATTCTCCATGACCTGAGTTATACTGACATCTGATGTACTCATGACCAGTGTTAAGGAAAGTCTGTGAAGTCCACCTCTTATGCACCCTGACTCTCCGTGCCTTACCGTTAATGTTAACAAACACACCCGGTTCGGCTATATTCCGTAACTGTCTGTCCCATATGGAGCGTATGACCTTTTGCATTACTATCTGGATTAAAAACTGTACACTACTCTATCTGTAGGCTGTGTCCTGTTTCCAAATATACACCGATACTCAGCGCATGTAAAATCTGAGCGTTTATTTTAACTGCAGCGTGTTTCTCCGCCTCCCTCTGCATCAGTATCAATGTCGACAAGATGTTCGGTGTATTTACGTCTACGCTGAACTTGTTTTGCGATGAACAAACGCCATTAATGCCGTTCCTTCCCTTTCTGACGGGGACGAGGGCGCCACTGGGTCCCCTGGGCCCGGGCCCACCTGTCACCCTCCTGTGTTGACGTGTATTGTCCCCCAACTGAACGCTTTATACTTGCCTCCGCCTCTCCCCCCAAAGCCACGTACCCTTTATCCATACTAATCACTGACGGGCTAAGTCTATTATACACAACAGACAAATATACAAGTTTAAATCCAAACCCGGGGCAGCGTGTGGCGCCAGTCGCAAGATGGTGTATACTGTTACTGGATAAGCACTGACCACCTACCATATGGTCCGCACTGCACCACACTCACCTGTGGAAACAAGAAATATCATTGTTAGTATACGGCACATGGTGTTGGTTGGGAGAGTACAGGGACAACCTGTGGAATACGTACAACCTATGGTGTAGGGAGGGAGGTTGTAGAAGGTGTAGGGCCATCCTGTGTAGTGTACAGCACGTGGTGTAGGGAGGGAAGGTGTCAGGCCAACCAAGTGTACCATGGAGTAAGGCTTGTGGTGGTACACCAACTGTATCATGGAATGAGATTTGTGGTCATACACCAGGTGTAGCATGGAATGAGACTTGTGATGGGACACTAGGTGTAGCATGGAGTGAGACACGTGGTGGTACACCAATTAAACCATGACGAGAGCCTTGCACTGGAACTACCAGGCAAACCATAGAGTGAGACACTTGAGTAAGACGTTACAATCCTTCAATAAAACGGTACAACCCTTGCAAAAGACGGTGAAACCCTTGAACTGGACGGTACGACCCTTGAACAAGACGGTACGACCTTTGAACAGGACGGTACGACTCTTGGGTATGGTGGCCTGGCCTTTGAAACCAGATCAATCCATCTTAACTATAAATCGTACCATTGAGCTCAAGGACCGTACGATCGTGTTCAAGGATCGTACCGTCGTGCTCAAGGATCGTGCCGTCGTGCTCAAGGATCGTACCGTCGTGCTCAGGGATCGTACCGTCGTGCTCATGGGATTAAATCATAAAACTTACCACAGTGTGAAGAGTGCTTTACTTGTACACAGAAGAAGGTGGAGTGTCTAGAGTGTCTAGCTGTGTGTGTGTGTCGTAGATGCCCGGTACAGTGTCTGCGTACCAGGCAGCAGGGTGCCTCACCTCCGTGTCATGATGTATGGCGTAGGCTTCGCCCGGGGAAGGACTGACCATGTAAACCTAACCATCATAAAATTTGCCGTCCACCAGAAGCCCTTCTGCCCCTCCTTGCTGCCTACACTATCAAGGTTGGCTACCACCCACCTCCCCTTCCCCCCCTAACACACACACACACACACACACACAGACATATACACACCATTTCTGTCACACATTCCAGACACTGAGGCCTGCACTGTACTACCAAAGAGAATAAAACTTACTTCATTTTCTTGAATAAGCTGCATACAAGGGGGGGTCTCAGAAGGATGTGTAAGCAAAGACTCAAGTCTGTCTTGACCTTAATAATGAGCAAGAGCACAATAATGTCCTCTCATTATATCTAGTCAGTCATCTGGACACAATACCTTCCATTCTACATACTGTACCATCACTTTCTCATACACGTTTGTTATGTGTGTTCTCAGCAACACATCAAGTCTTAGAAACACTCAACAAAACAGTAATACATTGAAAGTCGAGGCCGTAACGTCTGATACAGTACGAATACTACACGTCTCGAACTGTAAATAACAGACCTCTTACACCAAGGCTAAACACAAGTAGTGCAAACCTCTCAGGAGCAATAGTAATGTGTGTGGGGCAAGTGAATAATGTTGTGTTACCTCCCTAGACTCCAATGCCAGTTATTACTACAAGCACCATCATGTGTCAGGGGGCAAACAAATGAGTAGTAGTAGTAGTAGTAGTAGTAGTGAGGGGCTGAGAGGTCGAACCTTGGGCAGGTGTTGCGAGGGGTGAGCGATGAGGGCGCCCACCATGGCCGTGTACAGGTGGCTGCTGACGTCGCCGGGGCAGTGCTCCAGGCTGGTCCTCTTCCGTCCGGCGTGGGGCGACAGGCTGAGGGGACACACCGTCCTGTCCCTGCCCACCGGGGACAGCGTCCCCACGCTGAGTCTGCGGGGCGCCTCGCCGCCCGCCAGGCCCACGCTCAGGCGGCGGCTCATCTCGGCCCCTCGCTCCCGGATCTTGTCTAACATGGACATCGTCTGCGCCGCCTCCAGGTACTCTCTTTTAACACCCAAGACTAGCGCTCCTACTGCCGCTACGCACTATTCGACTACCCGCACTACTCTGGACGAAACGCTGCTCACGTCACTAGTCCTGATCTCATCTGAAGAACAACAACAGCGTCACTGCTTCTCCTCCCGCCAAAACATTTCCCTTTTACGACAGACGCAAGGCCTGTAATGTTGCTGGTGTGACGTCACGCTCATATCCGGCTCACAGTAATCAAAAGTCCGGACCCTCAACACTTGCAACCCCAACTTAGAACGCTTACGATAATAAAAAAAAAAAAAGCTTCTCGCGATGCACAGTAAAAATAACTAAAAAAAAACTACTGGTCCGTTACTCGTGTGTGTGTGTGTGTGTAGCACCAGGAAGTAAACGTTGCCTTCGGGCAGCAGGAACTGGTCGCGATGTGGGAGGAACCTGCTGCTGGGCCAGTGTGGTTCGCATCGTACACTTGAACCACTTATCCCAGCGTCTGACCTCACACACACAAACACACACACACCAGCATGACATAATAGATGTCTCATCACTGTGGAAAACGTGTATTAAGACTGAACTGGGAAAAGTTCGCATGACACTGTTACTCCTCTTCACACCATGCCACTGTACCCAAGACTCATAGGCTACTGATAAAGATTCGTACGCTGCTGCTGCTATAGACTCGTGCGCTGCTACTGCTAAAGACTCGTACTCTGCTGCTAAAGACTCGTACGCTCCTGCTAAAGATTCGTATGTTCCTGCTAAAGACCCGTAAGCTCTTGCTAAAGACTCGTATACTGCTGCTAAAAACTCGAACGCTCCTACTAAAGACCCGTACGCTCCTCCTGCTAGAGACTCGTACGCTGCTGCTGAAAAGACCCGTACGCTGCTGCTGAAGATTCGTACACTCCTGCTAAAGACCGTAGACTGCTGTTAAAAACTCGTACGCTGCTGCTAAAGACTCGCACGCTGCTGCTAAAGACTCGTACGCCGCTGTTAAACACTCGTAAGCTCATGCTAAAGATTTGTACGCCCCTGCTAAAGACTCGCACACTGCTGCTAAAGACTCGTACGCTGCTGTTGAAGACTCGTACGCTCCTGTTAAAGACTCGTACGCTGCTGCTAAAGACTCGTACGCTCCTGCTAAAGACTCGCACGCTCCTGCCGCTGCTGCAAAGACTCGTACGCTCCTGCTAAAGACTCATACGCCCCTACTAAGGACTCGTACGCTCCGGCTAAAGACTCGTACGCTGCTGCTTCTAGACTCGTGCGCTTCTACTAAAGACTCGTACGCTCCTGCTGCTAGAGACTCGTACGCTGCTGCTTAAAAGACCCGTGGCCTGCTGCTAAAGACTCGCACGCTCCTACTGCTAAAGACTCGTACGCTGTTGCTACTGACTCGTACGCTCCTGCTGCTAAAGACTCGTACGCTGCTGCTAAAGACTCGTGCGCTCCTGCTAAGACTCGCACGCCCCTGCTGCTAAAGACTCGTACGCTGTTGCTAATGACTCGTACGCTCCTGCTGCTAAAGACTCGAACGCTCCCGCTAAAGACTCGCACGCCCCTGCTGCTAAAGACTCGTACGCTGTTGCTAATGAATCGTACGCTCCTGCTGCTAAAGACTCGAACGCTCCTGCTAAAGACTCGTAGGCTCCTGCTAAAGACTTGTACGCCCCTGCTAAAAACTCGTACCGTACTACTCAAAAAGACTGCAAGTCAAGGAAACAGTTTTTAAATTTAGAAATTAAAGAGTGACCTGTGTACAAGTGGCACGAGGGGGGATGGGGATGGGGAGACTCAAAACAGCATAACGCCTGACACGGTGGGGGTGTGCCGGCGCTGGCACCCGACGGGAGGTGCTGGGGCTGACACCTGACGGAGGGTGTGTACCGGCGCTGATACCTGACGGAGGGTGTGTGCCGGTGCTGACGCCCGACAGGGGGGGGGTGTTGGTGCTGACGCCTGAAGGGGAATGTCAGTGCTGACGCCACACAGAGGGGGCAGGTGCCAACGCAAGACGAAGGGAGAGGTGCCGGCGCTGACGCCTGCCGGAGAGAGGGGTCCCTGTGCCGCCGTTTGATGAAAGGGAGGGATGCAGGTGCTAACGCCTGACGGCGGGGAGGGATACAGGTGCTGACACCTGACAGTGGGGAGGGATGAAGACGCTGACGCCTGACGGAAGGGAAAAGTGCGGTGCCCTTGCTGACGCCTGAAGGAGGATGGCGATGCTCCCATCAGCACAGGTGTGTGGTGACCCCTGGAAGAGGTGTGGTGGGGCGGTACACGGACTAGGCGGGGAGGTGCAGGTAGGCGTGCAGTACATGGGCGTGGTGGGACGGTACTTGGGCGAGGTGGGACGTTAAAAGTGGGCGTGGTGAGTCGGTACAAGGGCGTGGCCGGGGGAGGTGGGGTTACACATGGTTGTGATGAGGCGGTACAGATGGAGATTGCGGGGGCGGTACAGGTGGGCGTGGTGAGGCGGTACACGTGGCCGCGGTGGGACGGTACAGGTGGGCGTGGAGGGAGCGGTACAGGGGGCGTGGCGGGAAGGGGCGGGAGCCAAGACAGCGGGGAGTGGGAGAGGGGGGGGGATGGGATCACGGACATAATTCCATGGTCGAACCCTCGTCTTTAAACACGTACAAGAGCAGCAGGTCGAGGCACAACCAATCAATACGGCTTAGTCCGAGAGGCTGTGGCAATGGTGGTGGTGGTGCCACGTGTAATGACCACACCTGCCACCGCCAGGTCTTAATCTGTCGTCGCCAGTCGCAAGGTGCTGGTCCAGAGGGAGGTAGGGTGGGGGGGTGGGGTAGACAGGGCGCCGTGCATGCATGCAGCAGCTGGTGAGGCGAATCCTCCCTCCCCCTCCCCACACACACACACACACACACACACACCTGACGGTGTACACAGTAGTGTGGAGTGTCGTGCTGCCCCACCTGTTCGTCGTGTACTCCGCGACGCACGACAACAGGGCCGCGCCCGTACGCAGTACCCGGCTGCCGGGTGTGTCTGCTACGCACGACACGGCTCCGTACGCGCGATACGCCCGCGTTAACCACTGGAGACGTAACAGGTGGTGGTGTGACTGTGCGCGGAGAGGTGGCGTTACCGGTGAAAGTGTGAGGTTAAGACCACCTGTGCCTCCAGCTGACAACGACCTAGGCGCTTCCACTCACCCCCACCCGTTCAACAAACAAGAGTTGTACCACTTCTTCTTGTGGCCACCAGCTGCTCACGTGGTTATGGCCAGCGGCAGTAGCCACCATCTGCTGACGCCAGAGGCACTGGCCAGTGGCTAACAGCTGCTGACATGGGCCTGGCCACTAACCGCAAGCTACTGACGTGGACTTGGCCAGTGCTAGTACCACCAGCTGCTAAAGTGGGCCTGGCCATTAGCCAGCTGGTGCTGCCCCATGGATCTAGGTCAGTAGCCACCAGCTGCTGACACTGTCCCGGCCAGCTGCAGTAGTAACCAGCTGCTGACGTGGTCCTGGCCAGAGGAGGAGGAGGCAGCCACCACCACCATCTGACCTGGTCACAGTGACCAGCAAGCGCCAGCTGCCGCGCCCTGGCGTCCACCTGGGCACAGACGTGCTGCGGCTCAGCTGGTGTACACTTAGCCCTCCTCCCCCAAGTGCTACTCGAGCGGCCGCCTCTTGAGATGGAGTGACCTGCTCTTACTGGCGGGCGGAGGCGGGCGGGCGGCCGGCTCAACCCAGTGGCCCTGGCTTGGCACCCCCCTCGCCTCACCCTCCCGCGGCCAAGGCTAGTACACCCCCCTTCCCCCCCACAACATACACGAACCGCCCGTCACTTCATTACAACTATTGACTCGGTATTGTTATACGAAACGGCGCGCGGTATTTAATTAACATTGTGCAGGCTTACACATAATGCTGTCATTGGGGCAACCAAGGCTAAACATTGTCCGATGCCGTAGCCCAGAACAAAACATTACTGTGTATACAACAGTTAAACCCGTTATGTGCCCCGCTCCACGCTCTAATGACTATAGACTTGAATCAATTGTTGGGATACTGGCATGACACAGCGGCCACTTCATCAAATAGCGCCGACATGACCCAGCGGCCACTTCACCAATGGTACTGACATGACCCATCGGCCACTTCACCAAGAGCACTGTGGTGGGTGGTGGTAAGCTTTTACGACAGTCAGATGGTTGACGGTGGGTTCCAGGACAGTTATGGTGGGTGGTGGAGGCAGGTTCCATGACAGTAATCGATTGTGATGGTGGGTTCCGCTACAGAATGGTGGGCAGTGATGAGTTCCAAGAGAGTGTGGTGGGTGGTGGTGGGTTTCTGACAGTATGGTGGGTGGTGGTGGGTTGCAAGACACTATGGTGGGTGGTGGGTCATGCGAGACAGCAGAGATCAACCCGTATTGCTGGTGATGGATGGTATGGCCATGCCACGTGTATATGGTAGCATAAAGTATGGAGTAACATGGCTGAGTCAAGTGAGTAATGATGGGTCAGGTCAGTAGTAGAGAATGAGTGGATGTGTATGGTGGTGGCAGCAGGTGAATACAGCGAGGCATTACAACGGCGTGAGCCAACGCGTTGGCAGAAGCCAGGCACGAGACAAGGAAGCGATCCATCAATCATTCAAGGAGACCACGGCGGGCAAAACCTACAGTATATGTTACTGTGCAGGTTCTGTAGCGTGGGGTGTATGAAGGTAGGCAGTACACAGGAGGTGGGTGTGTTCTGCGTGGGCGGGCAACTGGCGAGTCGACCGGCTCTCCCTCCGCCTTCACCCAAACTACAGGTCACCTGCCACACGTCAACACACCCAACACGTCCTCCTCAGCCCCCGACACGCGTCACAATAACCGACACGTCCCCTTCAGCCTGTACTGACCCACACATCTCTCTGGACTAACACGGTGACACATCACCGGTAAACAGGTGTCTGACTCTCTGGCTATTTAAGAACTTGTGGCAAAAGCAGATTTATATTTACGTTCCTCTTTTCGTGTTGTCTAATGATGATGTTCCCAGCGCTGTCAAACTCTGTCAAGCGGCCGTTAACATGTGTTGGTATCTGTCAAACGTGTTACACCATATCAAACAGAAAGAAAGAGAGAGATAGAGTCTATAAGGCTATCTGATGAAATCATTTTCAAACGACTCAAGAACATAAATGTTTTGATTTGCCAAGTTCATTCCGCTATATTATTATAAAACTCTGTGCAGCTGTCGCACCAATATCAGCTTTGAATCCTATACTAAACAAACTATACAAATATCTCATAAACAAGTGTGTGTGAGTGCACACACACACACACACACATCATCACTACACACACACACACACACACACACACACAGAACATTAAAACTAAAAAAAAAAATGATCTTGCAAATATACTCTGCAGAGAGCAATGTGTGTGTGACTCCGTTAAAAGAGTGACCAGCCAAACATGCAGACGTGAAAGGCTGTTCAGCGCAGCATGACGATCAGACACACTGAAGATGACGAGAGAGAGAGAGAGAGAGAGAGAGAGAGAGAGAGAGAGAGAGAGAGAGAGAGAGAGGTCTACATTTTGGAACGATGATCACACTTGGTGTCATGCTTGTGCCGGATTAAGACCATGTCAGCCATGGCTCCTAGCCTGCCCCGGGCTCTATCATCACGTCTCCTGGTGACACCCCACCTGACCCCTGCCACCCAGACTCCATCAGCACGTCTGGTGACGCCTCACCTGACCCCTGCCACTCAGACTCCATCAACACGTCTCCTGGTGACGCCTTACCTGACCCCCGCCACCCAGACTCCATCAACACGTCTCCTGGTGACGCCCCACCTGACCCCTGCCACCCAGACTCCATCAACACGTCTCCTGGTGACGCCTTACCTGACCCCTGCCACTCAGACTACATCAACACGTCTCCTGGTGACGCCCAACCTGACCCCTGCCACCCAGACTCCATCAACACGTCTCCTGGTGACGCCCCACCTGACCCCCGTCACCCAGACTCCATCAACGTCTCCTGGTGACGCCCCACCTGACCCGCGTCAACCAGACTCCATCAATACGTCTCTTGGTGACAAGTAGTACCACCTGACCCCTGCCACACCAAGCACCACCATGAAACACCAACACATCCTCCCACTGACTCAGTGAGTTACGAAGTAGGAAGACTAATAAGTTTCTTTATATACACCTTTACGTATAAAGCTTGAAACTGTATACCAGCTTATACATTTGTAGGACGGGATGATACATCAGCTCATAAATCATAAGCTGTGTGTGTGACAGGATAATGCATCAGCTTGTATATAGATACATCTGAGTGAGAGGCTGCAATACACCAGACTCGATGCGAAGCCATCTTCACAACAGTCGACACCTTATGGGTTTCGGTGGAACAAGACATTCCCTATTGGCACGACGGCATTGGAACTCTTGTTAAACATCACCAATGAAATCAAGAGGTGCTATAAACACGAGAGTGGTTACGCTGGCCCGCGGGCCGCAGCTTCCAACAACAACCTGGTCAGCAAGTGACCCAAAACAGCAGTTTGGGCCCAGCTCAGGTTCTGAGGGCAGAATACCTCCACCAACTACTCCACGTATATACGCTAATTTTCATCTTAAGAATAAGACAAACGCACACTCTTTCCAAATCTCCATGTTTCCCGTGCAGAGAACCTGAACCCCTTCAGCACGACGACGGTGATTGGTGAGAACGACGGTGAGGCCCAAGGATATGACTGCCTGACCTTAAGTGTCTGGTCAGAGGGCATTCCATACCAAAGATCGTCCCGTTGTGCTCAAGGGGTAAAGTATCAAAAAACTTTTCCCATCAATGCTCCTCATAATTGTCAACTTCGTCGTGCACGTTGTACAATACTAGTCTCGAAAGCTAGGAACGGGGAAGTGTACTCCCATTTACAATGCGGTGTACATCACTCTAAAATAAACCAAGGATGCAATGAGATGGGATCACACACCATGGCCGGTGTACATTACCATATACCGCAAAATGAACTGTCAACTACAAAGTACGTCATGTGGACCCTGGATTGTACACCACCAGGCGCAGCACACCCTTCATCTCGTCCTGTAGACCACCATCACTATAAAGTGGTCAGAATACGCTGAGGTACTGTACACCAAGGTCAGCATACAATGAGGTAATGTACACCAACATCAGCATTTACTGGAATATTGTACATAATGGTTAGCATACACTGGGTTACTGCACACCATGCTCAGTATACACTGGGGTACACTGTACCATGGTCAACATACATTGGGGTGCTGTACACCAGGATCAACATACACGGGCAATGAACACCAGGGCTGGCTTACACTCGGGTATCATAGTAGGCTCCTTTGAATGGTTGGACGTAACAAGTGGTGTGCCACAAGGATCAGTCTTGGGGCCGATTCTCTTTCTCGCATATATCAATGATATCGATAATAGGTTGCAATGTACGATATCAAAAGTCGCATATGCTACTAAGCTAGGAAATATATCTACAAATGGACTGGAACGTTAGAAACTTCAAAATGATACAGGACAAACTGACGGACTGGGTTCATAGGTGGCGGATGAATCTTTATATCGAGAGGTGCAAAGTTTAACATATCGGCAGTAAAAACGAGAAGGTAAGATACAGTTTGAGTTCAGCAAACGGTAAATGAGAAAGACCTGGGCGTCATAATCTCTGGTGACCTAAAACCAAGTAAGCAGTATATATAAGCAGTGAAGAGAGCGAACATGATCCTTGGAGTCATAAGAAGGGCTTTCGAACCTAAGGAAATTATCCTTACTCTTTACAATTCATTAGCTCGTCTCCATACTGAATTTTGCGCTCAGATCTGGATACACCTCTATAAAAAAATTAATAGAGAGTACAGCGTCGAGCGCCATGATGATTCTCATAACTGAGAGGCAAATTCTATTTAAGCTGACTAAACGACCTTAATCCATTTAGCTTAGAAAAGAGAAGGTTAAGAGGTGATCTAACGCAAGTATTAAAAAATATCAAAGGCTTAGGCTATCTAAGACTTGATTCGTCTGATTCCACCCGTAATAATGGACACAAACTCGTGGGCCAACGTTTTACCTCGAGTGGAGCGAAGCACTTTTTCTTCAACATGAATGATTTACCAATTAAAGTGCCTGAAAGCAATACTGCAGATACTTGATAAATATTTAGCTTTAAGTACCCGACTTTCATTATCTGCGCCCCCTTAGTCACAATTACAGTTTGCAGGTTTTTCTCTGAACTGTCTATATGCATTCCAATTTTTACCACACTGATGTGTATGCTTCTGATATCTTCCACTATCACAAACAGCCAAGACGGGACCCAATGGTCTGTTGCTGTTTGAACTCTTTGTATTCATACAGTGAGCTACTGCATACCAGGATCAGCATATACCGAAGTACAGCATAACAAAGTCAGCATAAACTGGGGTGCCCTACTTCAAAATCAGCATACACTGGGGTGTCGTACACAAAGGTCGGCATATACTGGGTACTGTTCACCTAGGTCAGCATACAATGTAGAACTGTGTGTGAGGGTAAGCATACACTGCAGTACTGTGCATCAGGGTCAACATACACTAGGTACTGTACATCAGGGTCAGCATAACTTCGGTACTGCACATCAGGGTCAGCATACACTGGGGTACTGTACATCAGGGTCAGCATACACTGGGGTACTGTATATCAGGGTTAGCATACACTGGGGTACTATACATCAGTCAGCATACACTGGGGTACTGTACATCAGGGTCAGCAAACACTGGGTACTGTGCATCAGGGTCAGCATACACTGCTGTACTGCGCACCAGGGTCAGCATACACTGGGGTACCGTTCATCAGAGTCAGCATTCACCGGGTTACTGTTCATCAGGGACAAATCACACTCGAACACGGAGTTCACAGAACAGGAACATGCAATATGATACACACACACACACACACACACACACACACACACACACAGAGTGATGTTAATCACAAATCATCCTCCAAAGACTTCAATGTCTAAGGCCATATATTCTACGAAAACGAAGGAATAATCGGGATGGTACAGAAAGCAACAAGACACGCGTTCTTCACAGATGGAAGTTCCAATTGTAGGGGATTTCGTTCGGGAAGAGATGCGGGAAGAATTTTGAATCTCCAGAAGTAACGGAAACGCAAAGTACCTATGACATCTGATTGCTCTGCCTTTGTATACACGCAAGACTCAAGAGGAGGCAGATAACAGACTAACGTCATGACTTGATCTTATCTTTACACACAGCACCACGAAAAATGAACATACCAAAATATGACACACTGACCGGAAAAATGATTATGTAATGCTCTACTTTGCTTACGACGCTAATGAGGACAGAAAAATAGTCAAAGGAGAAGCCATAATCAGGGAGGAGAATGTAATCGCGGAATCTAAACACAGAAGAAAAAACTGAGATCATAATGTGGAGAACAAGAGTTCCACAGCGATAATACTGATGACCGTCTGAGGAAAGTTCTGTGAAATCTACCGTCACTACAAACAGGAAGGCAAAGTTATCAAACACAGATATGGTTCATTAAATGACGTCGAGGAGGAAGAGATCTTCGAGATGTGCTACGGAGGAGATTTGGAGCGGCAGAAAAGGCAAAAGTATAGGAGGAGTACGGTAAAATAAGTCTAGTGAAGCAGGGGAGAGCTTTGACGAGAATATTATGAATGAGGCAAATATTCCAAAACTTAACCGTGAATCCACCAGGGGTAAATTGTCAGTTACAGAGCAGCTAATCAGGCAGTGATTCAGGGGGAAGAGTTGTAGGGGATGACGATGTAGAAATATGCGAAGAGCTGAATGACAAGTTCGAGAGTGTTTTCACAGTTGAGACGTCACTGATCCCAACGGCAGCGAGGAGGTGGGGAGGAGGTCGTCTTGGAAAACCTTCTACTAGTTAGAAAAAAAGACAGGCAGACTAGTGAAGGGCCTTGGCTTAACATAAGGGCTCATGCATGGGTCTGTTTGACGTCTGTCCACGTGC
>JAUUDW010355063.1:0-13153 GCA_032361385.1 Panulirus guttatus
ATGAACATCCTTTTTTATTATATATGTATATATACATATAATGGCTGGGGTTCGAAAAATGTCCTTAGAGGTAATAATAGATTTAAGACTTCCAAAAAAGCTTTCGATAAACCAGTACACAAAAAGACTTGACGTTAGAACTGAAACCGACGCTGTAGGAAGTCGAACACGCGTGTGGATACCGGATGTCTTTACTGACAGTAAAACAACGATTGATATTAAACGTGGAAGCATACTAGGTATACCGCAGATCTCAGTGTAACATGTTAGGTATAACGCAGACTTCATCGTAATATTTTGAGTTTACCGCAGACCTCAGCGTAACATTGAGTTTACCGCAGACCTCAGCGTAACATACTGGGTTTACCGCAGACCTCAGCGTAACATACTAGGTTTACCGCAGACCTCAGCGTAACATACTGGGTTTACAGCACACCTCAGTTTAACATTCTGAGTTTACTGCAGACCTCAGCCCTAGGGACCCGCATTTTTCATTACAAGTACCAGTGATCTGGAGGCAGATCTAGCCGGTAGGATTTTAGTTTACCGACGACACGGAATTAGGAAGCGAAGTGCAAAAGGAAAAAGCTGCTGAATGGTTCAACATGTGGTTTATGAAAGAAGAAAAAGATCAATAAGATATTTGTCAGGGATGTGAGAAACGGTCTTCACTGTAGATATATGCAAAGTAATACATTTTGGTGATGAAACTGATGATCACGAATGCTGAATATTCGTCAAGCCATCTTCAGGAGTGCAAGAAAGATCCTTTGGGGTGATAAACAGCCGTGAGATTAAATACGCAAAAGCATTGCATAACTGTCAAACTTCATGGTTAGAAATACAATCTTTAAATCAAAATATACAGTACTTCATTCTCTACAGCGCCTTGGTCAGACCCCATTTAGAATATGCTGTTCAGCTCTAGGCACGAAAAAAAAAAAAAATAGAAAAACTAGAAACATATACAAAGAAGAACAACAAAACTAATTTCATCTCTCAGAAGTAAACCTTATAAAGAGTGAGTAAGAGTGTACAGACTCTCAGGAAATCAAATTTAAGTTTCCAGAATACAGTGTAGTTTGATGAGCAAAACAAATGTCTTCTACGTTTCACGGTAAATTTGGTCACACTTTCTTGCATGACGCTGCCTGCTGTAGCTCGCTACAGACACCTTAGTTCCAGAAGCCTTGGAGGACTGGAAACAATGTTTCCAGTAACCCGATGACAGATGAGCTTAAACTCATCACTGCCGAATTTTGTGAAGACTTCCTTGTCAAAGTTGTGCACCTCCAACTGGGGTAAATGTTCCAAAATATTGTGCTATTTTTTATAGCGTCTTATCGTCTGAATTTCATAACCGTCTGCTATTATCATTGATGTAATTTGTGTAAAGATATAGTTAATTCGTTTTTGAGACATGAGGTAGCCAGTGATTAGATTTTTTTTTTTTAGGTCTGTCTTGCTGCCCGTCCAGTGCAAAATGTGCAGTATTAGTTCCTCACCCATGCATCAGTAGTTGTAGTAGTGGTAGTAGTAATAGTTGTTGCAGCAGTAGTAAGAGCAGCAGTGAGATATAACCATATGAAACATCTTTGATATGTGCTTAAATGCCCTGTTATTGGACCTATGTAAAGAAAACATGAGTATTATGTCTCAAATAAGGAATGTGGTTGGTGATTACATTTTAGAATTTGCATACGTGTTGTAGAAACAGATGTTTCGTTTTATTTCAAGCTGCTGAAGTTATTCTAATACTTACAGAATTACTATCTTTTGTTTTCCAAAAAATGAAATTTCACTCGTGATAGATTCCTAAAACTACAGAAATGGTACTTTTCATCATATTCCATATAAGTATAAATGGGATAAAAATTGCAAATATCGTACGGTAAATAATTTTTCATTCTTCCGTGAATATTCCTAAAAAGTTTTACAAGCTTAACCAGAGTGCAGTATTTTTTCAGAAAGGCTTGAATTCAATCTCCTCTATCTCTAAAATCCCGTATGTGCGCAGGTGTCTTTGTTGACGTATTGTGGACGAAGTCAACATACATAACAATGCCAATTCCTGTGTGTGAATGTGTGTATGCTGGCGCATGTGGTCCCTACCACTGGCAGTAGTGCATCTCTCCACATTCCTAGTGATGAGGACAAGCAACGGGACATCTCCAGACATTGCCCAAGACATCATCCTTGGACGCCAGCACACGAGTAGGGTGAATTATCCATGCTTGTGCTGCAGTAATGCTTCAGGAGAAGCTGTTCCTTCACCGGGCTGAAGTTGGATGAATTATCTGTGCTTGTTCTGAAGTAGTGCTTCAGGAGTAGTTATGCCTTCACCGTGCTGAAGTAGTGTGAATTATCTGTGCTTGTGCTGCAGTAATGCTTCAGGAGAAGCTTTCCCTTCGCCAAGGTGAGGGTACAGTAGGGATGAAGATGAGGAAAATGGATTGTGAAAAGAGTAGAAGACGTAGGAGAAGAGCAGTGCATCTGAGGCTGTGGTAATGTGATTCTGTTCCTTATTTCGAAGGGTCTGGTTATGAAGAAAAGTCCTCTACAAGGCCAGGCCTTAATCATCCATAGGCTCTGAACGCCCCCATTTCCCATTTATCATCCATAGGTTCCGAACTCATCCAGTTTCCTTTAGGCACCCGTCTGCATCGGAACGCATTGACTCACCCAAGTCATCGGTTACGCGAACGCATCCAGTGATTTGAACTACCCATTACGCTCGATGATTACCCTGAACTACCATCCATGCAAGCACGGTCGTTCACCCCAGGCAGCCACCGTCAAAATATGTCTTAAAATTGCTTCGTAAAGCCATAACACCCGAACACATCCGTGCCCTTAGAATCACCCATCATGAAAGGAAAATGTCTTCCTTAGCCTGGACTTCCTATCATCCAGACCGATCGTGTAAGTCTTAGAAACAAGAGATGTTTCATCATCCAAACACACATCCACCACATCCTACCTCATCCATCACCCTCCCCCAAGAAACTGCCCATCGCCCAAGCACACCTCAAAGACGTTCGGTGCACACAAGGAGGCCAGCCTTAGACATGCCCTCGGAAGACAGCCAGCTGACTCCAAGGAACTCAAGACAGACTGTTAGTTACTCAATCCATTTCCGTGGAGTTGGCCGTCATCGGGATTCTTCTGTGGTCATCACGGTTCGACGCCCGGCCGCCTGGCAATAATTCCGCTCGCTTGATAAGATAAGCGGTGACGTGTGTGTGTGTGTGTGTGTGTGTGTGAGGCTGAGAACCTGTCGTCAGTCGTTATCAGATAAGGCGAGAATTCCGTAGGCGTCGAGCGGATTGAAGTACCTGGTTTGCCCTCCGACGACCCCTTTTCCAACACCTGTGTCTTGGCTTATGACACCTGAGGACGACAGGTGTCAGTCAGTCACTTGTGTGTGTCGTCTGGGCTCGTGTAGACTTGCCTGTGTCGTCGCCTGGCACCTGGACCAGTGTGTCACGCAGCTCTGTGTCATCTGGCCCTGTGCGTCACGTGGACAGTGTGTCATGTGGCCATGTGTGTCACCTGGACTGGTGTACCATGTTCCCCTAAGTCACCTGGGCCAGCGTGTCGTGTGTCATCTGGTTCTCTGTCTCACCTGGACCAGTGTGTCATGTCGCCTTGTGTCACTTGTGTGTCATGTCGCCCTGTGTCACCTGGACCAGAGTGTCATGTCGCCCTGTGTCACCTGGACCAGAGTGTCATGTCGCCCTGTGTCACCTGGACTGGTGTGTCATGTCGCCCTGTGTCACCTGGACCAGCGTGTCATGTAGCTAGATGTATCGTCTGGTTCTGTGTCACCTGGCCCATTTGTCACTTGCATACCTGTGTCACATACGCACGTGTGGCAAATACATTTGTGTCACCTAGTATGGTATGCCACGTACAGTAATACACTTTACTCCACAGACTGTACAATTAGGATATGATAAGTAATGTAGTAGGCTGTAAGTACTTAAGTTTACAAGTAGATTATCATGAATAATGGTGTAGTTTGTAAGTAAAGAAAGCTTACATATAGGTTTTCACAAGAGATAGTGGTAGATTGTAAGTACAATAGTTTGGAAGTTGGGTTTTGTAAATGAAAGTAGTATTCTATAGGTTCGATAATGATAAAAGTAGGTTTTAACAATCGTTATTAGAACAGTAGTTTGTAAGTAGAATGTCTTTACAAGTAGATTTTTGATGAGTAATATTAGTTATTTTTAAGTACACAACCTCTACGGATAGGTTTCTACAAGCCATAGTAGTAGTTTGTAAGTATGATAAGTGTAATGATAGGTTTTTACAAGTGATTGTAGTTTGCGTGTGAAGTAAGTCTACAAGTAGGTTTTTACGAGTGAGTAGTTTGCAAGTAATGAATAAATTGGGTCCCAGAGAACACAACAGATTTAGGAACCCCAGAGAACACAAAAGATTTAGGGCCCGAGAGAACACAACAGATTTAGAGACCCCAGAGAACACAAGAGAGATTTAGGGGCCCCAGAGAACACAAAGTTATAGGGCCCCAGAGAACACAAAAAATTTAGGGCCCCAGAGAATACAACAGAATCAGGGGCCCCAGAGAACATTACGCGTTATGGGCTGATTCAGAGCTGAATTGCCTTATCATCTAACTACTCAGACTTGAGGCACATCTGTACTAATCAAGGTGATTTAGATATAGTTACGAGAACAAAGGACTGAGTGATGACATTCTCTTTATCCTACTTTAAATCTAGATTGTGAAATTAAGCCTTATGAGCGGGAAATGAGTATTATCTAACAATTCATCCCGTGGATGATAGATTTACGATTCAATATCAGATTTATATCTGACTATTGTATCACTTTTGTTATGTTCCTAACACTTAGATAGAAGACTATAAGGAACATTAGATCATCTGCGTTATATTTGTAATAGAAAGTTATATAGGAAAAATATTGTTCTAATCACTGTACATCAAAGAAGTATTAATACAGTGATAGGAAACCTAAATTACTTTATATTTCAGTCCATCACACAAGGAAAATATTTCAATATGCACTTAGGTTCTCTTTGCAGTAGGTAGAAAAACACTTATGATTTGAATGTAAGGGAGACAGCAAACACCAGCTTCAGTTGAACTGAGAAATTAGACTGATCTCTGAGATACAGGAATAATTACGATGCTTCTTAATATTTCTGTTATTGTACGGTACAGTCCAACAGGATTAACGGTACCTGGCGGGTTATTCCCATTTATGAGTCCTGTGTTTACTGAATTACGCCAATGATTACTCTTATAATAGGAATGTAAAAGATGTTGTCTCTCCTTCGGTAACTGTTGAGGTTTCATAACGCCCTCTTCGTAATGCTTAAATTCTGGACTTTCAGGGAGGTATAGGGATTTACGTAGTCAGAGGGAGATAGGGTATTATGACGAGTGGATATATCTATATAGTACATTTTAAGTATAATCTTTACAGATACAGCTAGAATTATGGCAGTCTAGGATCATAGGAGACTATAGTTATAAGGATATATTCGCCCTGTTGTTTTGTCAAGATTCTGACCCTTGTAGAAGGATCCGTTTGACATGTATACTCTTTCTTCTTTATACATAAGCCCATACATCCCGGGGCAAATCGTGAATTTAAGTAGTACTTAGAAAGTCGTTTGAGAACCTACAGGCGCTTCAGAAAAGTTGGAATTAGGATTTAAGTGAGAGACGGAGGACCTGAAGGATGCGACCCATATGCCTGGCTTGGGTAGATAAGGCTGGGGGTTTAATACAGGTGGGGGAGACCTGGGCAGATAATGGCGGAAATTTGATGAAATTCACAGTCTCTGTCCTCATTTAATGGGGTTAGTTTTCATTGATTTGTGTGTCACCCTGTAACTGGGCATCAGACTTGTGTGTCACCCTGTAACTGGGCAGTAGACTTGTGTGTCACCCTGTAACTGGGCATCAGGCTTGTGTGTCACCCTGTAACTGGGCATCAGGCTTGTGTGTCACCCTGTAACTAGGCATCATGCTTGTGTGTCGCCCTGTAACTGGGCATCAGGCTTGTGTGTCACCCTGTAACTGGGCAGTAAACTTGTGTGTCACCCAGTAACTGGGCATCAGACTCGTGTGTCACTCTGTAACTGGGCATAAGACTTGTGTGTCACCCTGTAACTGGGTAGCAGACTTGTGTCACCTGGATCCGTGCGTTACCAACCCCTTTGTTTCACCTGATTGTCTGAGTTACCTGGGTGTTTTGTGTCGCCTGGAAGTTTGTGTGTCACCTGTTCACAGTTTCACCTGATCGTCTGTGTCATCTGTATCTGTGTATCATCTGCATTTCTGTGGTGCCTACTCCTGTGTGCCAACAGGCTCTCTGTGTCACTTGCTCTTCTTTCCCATCTAGCTATATGTGGCCTGGATTTGTCCGTCTCCTGGTTGTCTTTGTCACTTAACCGCCTGTGTCACCTGTCCTTCGTCCAGTGTCACCTGGAGCTCTAACACAGGAATCTGAACGTCACTTATACCTGGTCCTATGTATCATTTAGCCGTGTGTGTGTGTGTCACCTGTCCACGTTCTTTGGCCCTCAGAGTCTGTATCGCCTGATGCTGTCTCACATGAATTCTGTGTCACCTGGGGATGCGTCTCAGCCGAAACCTGTGTTGCCTGAATCTCTGAATACTTCACGTCGCCGGAGGCAGTGTCACCTGGATCAGTTGTGCCACCTGGACCTGTGTCTCGCCTGAACCCGAGCATCAGCCACAACCTCGAGTACCCAAGACCTTTCCAGTGATGAGGAGCCCAAGGGTAAAACGGAGATAGCCTTTGGGTAATGTCGTGGGTGCTCGCGCCGGAGTTCCTTCACTCTCGTCATCCCAGAGTAAATGCTTTCCTTCGATTACTCAGTTCCCTATAGACCCAAGTAGGCTCCACTTGGGATAGTAAGTTCCCGAGAGACATGATGCATATATTCCTTCGGGCAGTCATATCCCGACGGGCTGCCCCTCTCTAGTACGCCTCCATAGCCGAAGGCGACTTCCTGCAGTACGGTCGGCTTTGTCATGGACAGTTATCTCCCAGAGAGATAGCTCCTCGAACAACATGTCTCCAGTGGACAGCTGACAGACATTCTGAGGGATAATCCACATAAAAAAAAGACTCTTCACCTTCTTCCCGAAGGTAAGATCCGTGTTGGACCACGTGGAACGTTCATCGTCCCCAAAAGACAATTACCATTTCGGTGAGCAACTTACTGTCTTCGTCAGCGACGTTTTCTGTAGCACAGCTGTTAATCAGACGACTCTACTACACCCCGAAGGGAAAGTCCCTCAGCACCTGCATTCTGGAGGCCTCAGAGTTCGGTGCCAACCTCTGTTACAGCTCCTTGCCCGATACCTGCCTGTCGATCACCTCCGTGCTATAGAAGGTACTCTACGGATGCCCTTTTTATCGGAATGTATTTTAAAAAGATGCTCTCTGTTCGTACGACGGGTGGGGAGGTATTCCCTGGTGTGGGCGTAGTTGGATTGCTGTCAGAGCCAGTCTGATAGACTGAGGAAGAATAATACTTTTGCACTTCTAGCCTTGCTCTCACATCTCTTTCCTTTTGATTCATCATCATCACTATTTTTGGTCATTGGGTCTATCTGATGTGAAGTAATTTTCGTATGTTCTTTTGCCGAAATTATTTTGATAATCCAAAAACTTCTATTAGAACTCCTTCGAGTCTGCGATTTTTTTTTTTTCAGAAAGAACAATTCCAGGTCTCTTTCTTCAGAAGGCTTATTGTTAAGTGACTCTCAAGGGTTTTTTACTTTGTAGAAAATTCCTTTTCAAACTTTTTTTGACAGGTTCTGATTCTCTTCCTAATCTTATATTCATTATATGGTCCTGTTGGTTGCTCCTTAACTTAGGTTCCCCATAATCTCTTTCGCTGCTCATTTTCCACTTCTTTATGGTCGCTCGAGTTCTCTATCTCTCTCTCTCCAGAAGTTTTTCATTCTTGAAGTTATTCCACTTCTTGTGTCATCTGTGACCAAGAGCCTCGAGGACATGAAGAGAGGAGAATGGGAAAACCGCGAAGAGAAAGCTCCTTTTTTGGGAGGCTAGCTCCTTTTTTGGGAGGCTATTACCCTCACAACAGGAGCGAAGTAACTCACTTTTCGTCCATTTAGGATGATACTCGTGTGTGTGTGGGCTGCTCCCACTCACAGAATATCCAACACTAGACACCCACACTCTAGACTCTCTTTGCCGTAAATGTTCCCTCGTGAACGTAGACCTATACACAGCTGAACGGTGTCGAGATTACCACGCCTCCGTGTGGCAGTGTCCGTTGAGAGGCCTTCCGTAGGGCGCCACCTGATCACATATCCCTCTTGGTGTCCATTGGGAAATAGGCTCGGGTTAACCCACGATGCATTGAAGACACATTACCTACGGTACAGGTTTGCTGAACTTTGGATTATCTGGAAATTATGCGCATACACTTAAGGATCGATTGTAGTAAAAAGTATTTCAAGTAGATTAAGTAAGCTATTCACATTCACTTTACGACCGCTGTAGCTAATTAGGATATACTGCCGGTGAGTCACAGTGATATTTAAGTATCTTTACTCAAGGGTAAAAGCTTTACACGAGAAATTATTCTGAACAAGAGCGACAGTATCGGGCGGAGATAGCAGGTTATCTCACCGATTCGATATCTGTGACAAACGCCGTGATAACAATATTTTCTTTTTTTTAATGCGTTTATACCTAGAAAAAGCACTGTGAGTGAGGCGTGGCCATTTTGAAAATAGCCCCGTTGTTAGATCATGTGAGTAGTTCATCGAGCAAGAGCCCAGTTGTATCGTCTCACTCAGAGAATTGGGAAGATGGATAAAGTGATGCCCAATATCGCTTTAAGAAGTACATTAGTCAAAAGACTAGTATTGTATTCTGTACATACGCAACACAGGCCTCGCTTTTGGGCCAGTAAGGTATGTTAGGGAGCCGCTGTGTTCCCCATTGGAGGAATCGACGCCATGCTGAACACCAGCGGTAATATCCTACTCGTTTCTTCGAAATTATGCTCGGCCAAGATCTTTATAGGATAGACATAACACAAAAGCAATGATGCTTGATGAATCTTGATTCTCTGCACTGTGGTGAGGGCAAGAACTGACGTCGCTGCCAAAACCACAGGCCACAACCAGGTCCCACAGGCCTCTTTTCGTGGTTTACCCCGGCTGCTCCACGTACCCCGGTTCAGTCCAACACAGTCCAACGAAAGTAGACTTCACTGGCAAATCGCAGACAAAGAAATAAAATGGTGTATTGTCCCGAAGCCACAGTCAGATATGAGGAGGTTGGTCGACTCATACAGGGTCAGGGCCGTTGGAGAGATTATGGTGGAATACTTTCCCTCTGGTACACGCGTTTACTCCTCTGTGTGTGTGTGTGTCTGTGTCTGTGATGTGTGTGTGTGTGTGTGTGTGTGTATGTGACTAACGATGGTTGGTTAGATGTTAGGGCTTAAGGCCTATCAACCGCCAGGGTCATTAAGGCCGTCAGCGTCTAGCTACATTACCCAGCCGAAAAGTCTTTAACACCTTTTTCAGGATTTAGGATTCATTCTCAGATTATTGTGTATATGGCCCATGGACTCATGCCGGTTTTGAGAGCAATCTGTCCTTCTCACACAGCATAAACCTGTTAGGTAAATGTGGCTTAAGTTACCTCAAAGCCAGCGTCAGTCGCAATGTTTCTGAAATAGTTTAAGCTGATCTGAATTTCTGAATAGTTGTTAAAATCCACGAAGGACAGTCGACAGCTGCATTTCAGACTGATCTGGGCGAAGTGTGTCAAAACCTTGCATGAACTGTCCCAGAATTGTAGATGATTAGATAGCGTCCCCGAAGGACGGTCAAGTGATAAACAGCTTTTGGTGAGCATTGTCTGACATTAATGATATCGGATATTGATATCACAATTCTCGTATTTCTTTAATGCTTTTCAAGCCGCGTCTAAGAACCACTTCTCTTGGAGCACATTTTCTTTTTTTTTCCCTCGAGAACTTGCCGCGGGTGTTGCCTTAAAGGCGGCTGGGAGGCGTCCTGCTAATGAGGCGTCCTCTGTACACTATTATAGGCTCTGCAGAACACGACGCTGCGACACTGCTCACTTGCACATTGCCGGAGGAACGGGTGTGATGAATTCATGCGACATGTTCTCAACGCGAGCATGTATCAGTACCTGTGTCACAGGTTGTTATAACGCTGCTGCAGTCCACGATCATCCTGACCTCAACTTCTGCGCCAGTGTCCGACTCGCTGTTGTAAGATGAATGATCTTACATCGGACTTATACTGGAAGGCGGGCTAAGAGTTTTACACTTGAGATTATTCATTTTTCTTCTTATCAAGTCGTAATGGACGGTTCTGGATAGGAGGTGAGGTGCGTTTAGGTGGTATGAAGTGACGCCTAGATTAGGGGAGGGTAGGGTGTACGACTCCCTCCTCGTATGACATGTCTGACACCTAGGTGTGGCCAGGGTGTGTCATACCAGCCTCTCGCCTGACACTTGGTTGTGGTATAGGTGTCATATCAGCCCCCTGTGTGACATAAATGACGCCTTGGGTGTGGTTGGATTGTACCAACCAGTCCCTCGTATGAGATGCCTGGCACCAGAATAGTTAATGGCGAATCTATTCCCGTGTTTATGTTGGGTTTGACTACTAGTTAATCATAGTACCTAAAGGACGTCAGAGCTTAACTGGAGACAATACGAGTGCTTAAAGAAAATACCGTATGGATTAATATTCAAGTAATCCTCTCAAGATATAGCTAAGGCTGTAGGGATAGAATTATTCCTCTTTTCGTCCTCAGTTTTGAGGAGATTTCGCGAGATAGTTGGCTGGTAAGGGTTTGTCCAGTGGGGAGTCTTCCTGCTGGGAATTGTCCAGTGGCGAAGAATGTGATGGGGTGAGCGCTCCTGCGGGGAATTTCCAGGGGGGGAATTTTGCAAGGGGGACTTGTCCGATGGGCAGTTGGCCGACGGGGACTTGTTCCAGTGTGTCCACCTGTGGTCAAGTGGCCGGTAAAGGACAGGTCCATTTGCTGGTCATCTGACTGGTGAGGACTAGGCAATTTGCTGGTCATATGACTGGTGAGGATTGGACCAGTATATTCAATACTGGCCAAGTGACTGGTGAAAACTGGTCCAGTAGGTCCACTGGTGGTCAAATGACTGGTGAGCATGGCCCACTGTGTGTCCACTGCTGTTCAGTTGACCAGTGAGGACTGGTCCAGCGTGTCCACTGCTGGTCCACTGGCACCTAAGGACCTGTCCAGCCATAAGTTGACTCGTCCACTGGAGAGTAAGGTTCAAGAGAAACAGTCCATTGGTGAGATGGCTGGTACTGGAAAGAGACAATAGGATATACTGGGGAGACAGTACCTGTTGGAGAGAGAGAGAGAGAGAGACCTTGTGTGAGATTATCCTCTGGGATGATGAGAGTGATCCATGAGTGCTGACGGGTCAGGTTCAGGGAGCACACTTGACTTATCTGTCGAAGGTGAATATAGAAAATAAATAAGATGCGTCTCATCTTGAATATTAGTTCCAGGACACACAGTGTGGGCAATGTGGGCCCCCCATGGCTACTCATGGGTCTTCCGTCGTCTATCATCTGTTATTCTTTCCACCGTGGTGATATTTCTCGACCGTAATTACACCTTTATATTTCGCTGATCTCACTGTATCCAGTGATTCGTGTTTTGTCGGGGTAATTATCCTTACCAAAAGCTTGAGTTACATCGAATAAGAAATTATCGCTGAATGACCGACGGTCTGGAGTCATTTGAACCAGTTGTTTGAAGAATTCGTATCCGGCATTTAGTTCTGGTTTACATTATCATACGAAGGAGTGATGCAAAGGCTTTTCAACCAGCAACAGACCAATTGGGTCCTTCCGAGTCTGTTTTGTGATAGTCGAAGAGATCGGAAACTCACAGAATAGTGGGGTAAAAGTTAGTTGGTATACAGAAAATTTAGAGAGAATTCCCTGCAAATTGTTATTTTCACGGTGGGGTCGCATATGTTGAACATTGTTGAAAATATATAATATATGGAACGTCTCTTTGAGCGCACGGGAGCTTGAGGACTCCTTTGCCAGCGCTGGAGCATGAACCAGACGGGCAAGTTTTCCTCCGCTATGCTTTGTTGGTCAAGAGGTGCGCGCTTCTATGGCTGTGAGGCAACACCATGACCAACATCGTGACAAGAGGCAATAAGTCTATACACTGTACGAGGAGGGAAGGGTAAGGACTAGACAAAAGATGCTCTCCGGCAAAGAAAGGAAACATGTTCGGTAAATTCTGTCTCCAAACATGGAAGAGAATTACCTTCAACAAATATAGAAGAGCTGCAGTGACCCCAGGCATTTGAGTCGCTGTAACATTTACCTTTAGGACACAAAAGAAACAATCAGCCGACATGACATCCCTAACCGAACCCATGAGAACTCAGCGATTTAATATCAACAACACATTAGCAGCAAAATAATCGAGTCTTGAAGACAATAACGAACAGTCATCTCCATAAGACTGATAAGAAGAGAGTATCACTGGCCTGATCTTGGACGTGTTGTGAAGTTATCAGTTATGTCTCATCACTCATTTCATATGAGGAGGAAGAGGGGGGGTGGTTATCATGGCTCAGAGAGCGATGGTAGTGTGCGCTTTGTCTCCCAAGGATTACCTTTTGTTACCGGGTCAGGCAGTTGTGTTCAAGTGGATGTCGGAGCCCACGCTCAGATCCCAGGACTCAGACAAGAGTGATAAGTCTTGCTGGTAGGTATCATAACGTACGTAACTTTAGAACCTTTATTGACATTCAGCTTTTTTAAATGGCGGTGATGATACTCTCAAACTTCTAAATGGATGCTTTTATGGTAAAATTAGGTATGATCTGACAGGGAAATCATGCTTATTTTCATTACAAAGGCTCATCGTTGAAATGTTCCTCTAATAAAAGAAAGACCTCAGACACTTAGAAAAGTTAAAAATGATAAAGACGCTTCGGTATGTATGGTATTCAGCAAACACACACACACACACACACACACACACACACACACACTCACACACACACACACACACACACACACACACACAC
>JAUUDW010355174.1:0-11175 GCA_032361385.1 Panulirus guttatus
ATTGCCACCCCCCGCACCAGCGAGGCAGCACCAGGAGACAGACGAAATGGCCACATTCGCTTACACTCAGTCTGTAGCTGTCATGTCCATTTTATATTTCAAAAATTATTTATTCAAAGTACTGTTTCCTTGTGTGATTTCACAATTCCTGCCCCTTTTTTTTCATTTGATGGCATACTCACTTCCCAGAAAATTGCTTGTCATTTTATTTAATGCTAGATCCACCTCTTGAGAAATCAGTCTTTCCTCTCTAACCATCTTGCTTTTATAGATGGTTGCTTGACTTTAAAACCAAATCGTTTATACTGTACATATGTTTGTTTCTTAAATCTAGGTTAAGTGTAATTTGATCATGGATGAATATCTAAAATGTATGTAGATTGAGATTCTGATATACTGAATTATGTTGTAGCATTAAACCTTTGACAGGTACAAGGAAGTCTTTCCACAAAAATGGAGGGAGTAGTTCGTCTTATGAAAAAAATTAAGCTGGCAGACCCTGAGGCCAAGATATTGGTGTTTTCTTCTTGGATGGATGTTCTTGATGTCATAGCAGATGCGTTTGCTCAGAATGGTATTACGTACAGAGCTCTTCACCAGCGTTCAAAGTTCCAGGTTAGTATTGTTAGAGCAGTTATTGTTTGGTTCGTGAAGTTTTATAACACCAACTTATTGCTTTAAACATTGATTCAGATATTGTTACCTTAAGTAAGTGCTTGTTAGTATGAGGAATCCATGGTTGACTGGCAGACAACAGCCAGGGAGGTATATCACCAGTAATGTCCACTGGGTATCAGGAGGGTTAGTGATGGCTGTGTAGTGAACCAGCACTTCAGTGGTTGTCATGTTGTATCCTCTGACCCAGGCAGCTGTCTTTTCTTTCTGCCTCACCCACACATGGACTACTGGCATTCTGTCCACCAACGTACAATCTCTTCTTGTTGCACATAACACTTTATGAGATTTTAACTCACACAGCTCATTTTTCGTAACTCCAGATTTTCCTGTGGTGAGCGCTATTCACTAGCCCTGCCTTTTGGCAAAATGATAGTACCAATAGATAGAAGTGATAGATAGGAACATTTAGACTCAAGCATTAGGTAGAAACATTAGGTAGAGGTAGTAGGTGTTATCATTAGGCAGCAGCAGTAGTAGTAGTTAGTAAGAACATTAGATAGGACCCTCTACAAACACTGTGCTAGAGTTGCCCTCTGCCAGTGGCCAGTTAAGGGTGAGGTACTAAAGGCTGAGAAGCAGCACTGGAGTTAATACAAAGTTTATTGAAGACCAATGAATATTTAACATTCATTAGTTTTTTCTTCTACACATTTTGGTTCATCTGTTAAAGTGTACATTAATCTGTAAAAATCTGTAAATACTTTCCCTGTCTGTTTTTCCCCCCTTTTGTCAGTTCTCTCTATATTTCAATTAGGGCCCGGCCTTGATGTGGACTTTTGTCCGTGACTGGAGCCTTCAACATAAAAAAAAAAAAAAGTCTTGTATTCATTTAAGACTTTTGAAGGTCTCAAGATGGATAACAACAGAAATATTAATGAAAGATTCATGTGCATCCCTTTGCGACTGTAGAAATATGTTAATTCATATAGATAGGCAGTAGGCAGATGTATCATATTAAAGTAAAGTGAATTGCAAATGGCAACCTTAGATCTATTTCATAACCATCTGTTGAGTAAACTCAGTTTGTTATCATTCAGTATGGACTTTTGGGTCAGTTTCTAAGTTATGTAGTAATAGTACATGTACTGGTGATATGGATGTTGGACATCATGGTGTTTGGTCACTTTAACTGAATGAACTCAGTTTTCTGTGCATACTTTGCAGGATTCTGTGCTCTTGGTATTTATTATATGGGAGAATCATTTCTACATTTTACAGATGTCATATATTTATCATTACAGAGACATCTGTCTTCATTCAAAACCAGCAGTCAGATCACTGCACTTCTTCTCCCTATATCATCTGGTGCTAATGGGTTAAATATTATTGAAGCTCGCCATGTCATTCTTGTTGAGCCTATCCTGAATCCTGCTACAGAGTTGCAGGCTATTGGAAGAGTTCATCGCATTGGCCAGACTAAGGAAACTGTGGTACACCGATTTTTGGTACGGGAAACAATTGAAGAAAGAATGCATCATATCTTACGTCACCACCATGATACACCTCACACAGATGAAAATACAGTCACCATTGATGATCTGAAGAAGCTTTTCCTCCATCCAGAAGAGCTAGAGTTACAGAGGGAGCTGGCTTTAAATTGTAACCAAAGAGACAACTCAGACAGAGGTTCAGAGGACCAGGACCAATGTTCAGGTGTTCAAGAGCCAAAAAGGCATGAGAACATTCAGTTATCACATCAGAAAAATAAACCATCATCAGTAAATAAGTATCAGATAACTGAAGTACCAGGAAATGATCAAACTCTGTTTGAGCCATCAATCAGTGATATTTCTTGGCTACCAAAAAGTAATGCTTCAAACCCATCAACCAGCAGTATAACTCAACCATCTACCAGTAATGTAACAGAACTATTAGCTAGAAATATAATGACTTCGACAAACAATAACATGTATCACCATTTACCCAGTAACTTGCCACAGCCATCAACCAGTAATGATTCTCAACAGTCAACCTCCATTGTTTCTCAGTTGTCAGCTAACAGTGTTACTCACTCAGCAAGTAATGTGTCTGAAGAATCATCTGATTTTTCAAATCAACCATCAGCAAGTAATGTGTCTTAACACAGTCTTCCAGTGATATGTTAGAATCTGACAGTGGTGGGTTTCATCCATCAGTCAGCATTGTATTTGTAGCCGTCACACAGTATGGGTCCCACCCATTGTTTAGCATTTTCTCTCAGCAGTTAACCAGTTTTGTTCCAACTATAAAACTGCCATTTTTCCATCCATCAGCAAAAATCTCACATGTTTTGGTGGTTTATTTCATCCATTTACCAGCTTTGTGTTTTGCCCACCAATTGCAAATATTGTCCCTACCTTAAACTAACACCCTGTCTCATTTGGTAAACAACTTTTTCTGCCTTAACAGCCAAAAATTAACCAGCAGAGTGTTGGAATCAGCATCAGGTGACTGCATCATGATTACTTGCATTGCTTTCAGTGAACCAGCAAAAATGTGTTGGTTGATTGACGAACTGATTGTAGGAGTAAATGCTTCATTTATTGATTACAGTTTGGTTGATAATTGGAACTTGTCAGAGTTCCTTATTGCTACACCATTTGGCTACTTTACACTTGAGAAACTGATTCACTTTTATGTATTATCTTATTGCTAACAGTTATTGCTTCAGACAGCTATAGCTAAACTATTAACTATACAACAAATAATTTGGATACATTATTAAGGTAAGCTAAACAGAGTCCTCAACTTTTTAGTGAAATTGTGCATGTTGTTTACATAACATGAGTGAGTAATTGGGGTACCTGTCACAGACAGGTGACAATTTCATTCCAGAACTGAAACAGTCTTGCTTGTGCCACAGTACTCAGTTGTGGTTAACAGCACATTTAATATTGATGAATATATTGCTGTCAGAAACATGATTAATTTATAATTAACCAGTTTAGCATGGAGTTTACATGCTAGTCAAGAGTTAGAAAAAACAACTGTTCTTCATTAATGGTCCGGTTTTGATTTTTAACAAATTTTTAATTAGAAATAGCTGAGGATTGTATCTCACTGTTTCTTACAGTACAAGCCTTTTCAAATATTAAGTCACTGTATTGCAAACGTACTGTAAGCCATGGCTCAGGGTCTCCACAGAACTAGGAAGACAGGGAAAAAAAGTGAAGAATTTCCTACAGGGAAATACCAGGGAGTTTTACTGATAAGGCTTAGATATCATTGTTCCTTGCATTAACTGCAGACCATTTTGGTGATGCAACCTTGTGCATGGACAACCATTTATAGCTGTTGATTGATTACCTCTCTCCTTTGCATAAGTTTACAATATTTTCATACATATTTTCCATTAGGCAACCAGCTTCAGCTTCATATAACATATATGGTGTCTTGGTTGTAGTCACTTGAAGAGATTCAACTGTATGTTGATTTCTTGGTTTATAGTGTAGATAGAGTAGTAGAGAAAGTGTATATAATATTTAGTTGTAACCCATTCTCTGCAACCTACTGTAGATGTAAAGATACCCCCATGTGTGGAGGGATTTTAATAAGTCAAAGGGCTAATTATTTCATATTTTGACTTGAAATCGATAGTAAAAATAAGTATAACATGTTCTGGTACCTCCTATAACCTTCATGTTGAAGGGTCAAAGTTTGCTTGTATGTGAGTCGTAGTAGCATTGCCTGAGGCATGAGTTTTCTTAGTTTTCCTATTTTCACTTTTTCTTATTCCATTTATACTCTTTGGTTCTATAGTGTTTGTATTAGCATAGATCAATTTGTCTGAATATTTTTTTTTTCTGGATTAGGAATATTTGTTTTTCCTGAATGCGTATTACCGTTGATACATATTGGAACAATGCAGAGATCTTCCCGGGAAGGTTATTTCGGACTGCATATTTTTATTTTTTAGGGAAGTCTTAATTGTCTTCCTGTTATTTTTATATTGTATAGAATGAGTGACTTCATAGAAAAAAGGATATTTGCCAGAAAAAGATAAAGGAAAAGGCTTTAATTATATCGTAAATACTGGACACTGTACCCATCTCCTAAGGCCTGTGATGATAAACTATTTGTTGGTTTACTTACATTCTTTCAACATGGTCTTAGTTTGAGGTCAACATTTTTTTTTTTTATTAAAATGTGTACATATTTAATTTTTCAATATCATGTAGAGAGCCACTGCTAGCTGATCCCCTGCATGTGCTTTAGTCACCAATTTGCAGTGTTTGGATTCTGTTTTCAGAGTTATCAGCCATCAGTATCACTTTTCACTGTTTTTTCTTCAAACCTTAGCTCACAGAGTTTATCAGACTGTTGTAAACAGGATATTTACAGTTCATACAGTATTTATGTCTCAGGCTTTAGATGGGCCGGCAGGTGCCAAAGATGGTCTGCTAGTGAGCAGGTATTGTACTCTCTCCTCCAACATTTTGATGGCTACTGACCCCTAAGCTCGTTGTCTAGCATCAGTTCCATGTGTTGCTATTGTTTCTTCGTATTGTCGCCATTTTTCTTCCAACAATACCTTAGTTGCAAAATTGAAGAGGTTGTTGCTATAATTACACCTCTAAGCCAGTGTAAGTAATTTTGGTTTTTCACAACAGCCCTTAGTGAATGGGTTCATTTGATGTAAAGTTCAAGTTATGTAGTAGGGAAATTGTGGCTGTGAGGGGAAGTTGGAGGCCACAGGGTTTTCCTTTTGATTATATAGAAAACTTGAGATTTGATGTGGGATTTTTTATGTCTGTGTGGACCTGATGGGTCCACAATTTACAAGCAAAGACGCACAAACAGAGGGGAATGTTATAACCATCACATCATCTAATTTTTCTTCTTATGACTGAATCAGCAGAATGTAGAATTAGTGATGAATCATAGGAGTAGATGTGGTTGTGGTTCTTATACTATGGTACCTCAAATGCAGATACCTTTTATATATAGTATATATATGGCTAGATATAAACTTTCAATTTAGTGTCTAGTACTTCATTCATAGACTACTTGTTTGAAGTATCATCCAAAAACTGCCAGTTACTTTATATTTTTAATAAATGGAAACTCAGAAGTATTTGTTTCCTTCATACACATATTTTGTATTTTTAAAGGTTTTGAATACCTTTAATATCTCCAAATAGGTTTATGCAAAGTTGTTAGTTCAACTGAAGAGTGGAAAAATTATAGTGGAGAGCTTCTTACATGGCTCCCATTTGTTTCACTTGTTAAAATGCTAGCCTTACTTTTACTCTGGAGGCCAGGGTTTCATTCTCAACATGGAACATTTCTGAAGTATGCAGTCATGCTTTATGAACATAGTGTACTAACAACCTATGAGATACAGGTTGGAGCCTGCAGTCTGCATGGTTGTCAGGTCATTATTTGCAATGTTGTGCACAAGGCTGATAACAATGTAATGCTGATTCTAAGTAGTAGATTTTAATGCACAGAAAGAGGAAGGTGGTTTAAAAGATGTTAAATCGCCACTACCATATGAGAAAGAGATAAGTGAAATTAACAAACAGAAAAGCTACAGAAATCAGTTAGTTGCATTTGATATTTATATGTACTGTGTATCGATGTCCAACATCAAAATTTCTGAATTTATAACCAGTTTTCTGCATGCAGTCAGTATGTCAGACACCTTATGTATCCTCATACTAATGTGGTATAGACTAACAACAATATATGAAATAATTGCCAGAGAGATTTTTTCCTTCACTTGGGTTGTCATGCATTAGGTGGTTGGCTTTAGTCTGCACTATCTAGAAATGTTAAGGATTACCAGAGGAAATAATATTAGCCAGATACAAAATAGGAAAGCAAAGAAAGATTTCAGAATTACTAATCATTATGCAATTAGTGATATTGTGAAGATCTCTTGCACTCCACTGTGAATGTGGCAGAATAAAAGAGTGGTTAATGGAAAAGAAAAGCATAAGAGATAAACCTTATATTGTTTACATTTCTATTGAAATATGTTCCGCTGGTGGGAGACTATTCTTTAATGAAAGATTTCTTCTTGTGTGTGTGGTAAGTGTTCCTTTTTATATACTAAGAAAAACCAGTACATTTGTGGAGTGTACAAGTAGATATAATGAATGTAGCAATGTATTTGTTTATAATTGCAATGAAACATGATTTCATGAATAGGTTGTTTATGTTTATAGTAAAACAATAATATTGGAAATAGCTGAACAGAAGCAGTATATTCATTATTAGGATTTTGAGCAAGTACATCTGAGTTTGCTTTTACAGTTTATCATGAACAGGAAAAGAATTTGATTTAAAATTTCCTTTTTTATTTATGATGACCATTTAGTACAGAATGAGTTATGAAAGAGGACTATATTTCTATTTCATTAATCTTTTCATAGCATTCAGAAACCTTATAGTGCCCATCTGTTTTATCCTGGGATGAGCAATAAGAAGACTTAAATTTGTTTCAATTGAATTAATCTTCCAAAAACAGTCAGTAAACTTATAGTACCCATCTTTGCTTAAACCTGTAAATATACATATCAAAAAGTAAGCAGTAAGGTATTCTGTGATAAAGGATTATTGTTGAGTACATTATTTTATTGCAGAACTTCTTTTAGTAAATTTATATTCTTTTAAATTAAGTTGCTGTATGCCAGTTTTATAATTTTGATGTATTTTTTATTTTTCAATAGTTGGCTCTCTCTCAAGATATTTTACCATACCAGGATTTTTTTTTTTTTTCCATACATGCTCACCATTTCCCACATGAGGAAGGTAACATCAAGAACAGATGACAGAGCCCAGAGGGAAAAATCCTCTCCTGCTTCCTTGTTCTATTCTTTCTTTTGGAGAGTAATACAGGAAGGGAGGATTTCAGTCACTTGCTCCTACCCCTCTTTGTTGCCTTCTACGACACGTAGGGAGTACGTCGGCAGTATTCTTTCTCCCCACCCTCATATCTTATTAAATTATTTTAATCCAATAGATTTTATGCAGGAATTATAAGATGTACAATTTATCATGAAGGAAATAATGCTTAAAAGAAGAACATTAGATGTATGGAAATGAGGACAACGTTTGTATTGGCATACAGAGCCTTTAGAAATGAACCTGATAGTTGGATAAATCAAATACAGGTTTAACTAGTGTGTTTGGAGAGTTTCCTCCGTGTAGTATGATACCAGTAGACATAACTTTGATACCAGCAGACTTGGATATGATACCAGCGGATGCAGCTTTGTTCCCAACAGACACAACTTTGATATCACAACCACATCTTTGATCCCAACAGACACAGTTTTGATTCACTATTCTGAATTAACATTGGACCCATTGAACCTGTCCATTTTATGCAAGCACACCTATTGTCAAAATAGCACACCCGGAACCCGTTGAGCCACACACACCTGTCATCATCATGTAATATGCACACCAGAACTTCCTGAAAGGTAAATCTAGAAGAATGTTCCAAATATGGAAAAACTTGTTAGAAAGATGTAGATTATATGTGGAAGCATTAAACATGACATGCTGCTTAATTGATCTTTGAAAAGTCACATTAGAGCTTTAATCATATCTACTGATGCATTACAAGGTGTGTGGCATTTTTATGGATGTGCATGTAATTTATTCATAGTGAGGGGCTTGCATTTTAGCCCCTACCTTGTGATACTATGGCTCAGTAGAAATATCAATAGTGTCATGAGTTGTGTGTGGTGAATATTTTCCTGTTTTCTTTCTTTTTAGCTAAAGATTGCTGTTGAAAATTTGGATGACAGCATTCCCACTGGTTTGTAATTCAATTCATGGACTTATGTTGTACTTAGACATCTTATTCAACAGAATAGATAACTCAAAGTTCTGTGGTAAAATAATTCATATGAATCAATCTTTCAGAGCTTTTTAGTGTTTCCCCTCTTTCGGATAGACCACATTTCAGTGTGTATTGATTCTAGCTCACTTTTCCATTTTCTGATTTATATTTTTCTTTCAATTGTAGACTTCATGTCATGTCAGAACTGCCATACATATTGGTATGATACTGTCTTCAGGATTTGAGTGTGTTTACATAAATGAATTTATTCTTTTCTTTGTTAAGACTGGGAGGTTACTGTGAGAAAAAGGTAATTTGTAAATCTCTTTTCATGTGTAGTTTTAACAGTCATAACTTTAGAAAAGTAGGAAACGGTTTTTTGAGGTCGAGAGAATATTTAAGCTATTTAAAAATAATTCATCTTAGACTGCCAGTGAGGTACAAGTTTCTTACCAAAAAATTTTAGTAAAGGAATTTTGGGTAGTTTTAAGCATAATATAATATTAAATTTTGTAAGAAAAACAGAGAAATATTTACAAAAATAACTACTGTATTCATTATGTAAATACACATTAAGCAGTTTGTCTATGAAACATTCATTCCATGTGAATAAGTTTCTTTATGTTTATTATATTTGTGTGATAAAGTGTTTATACTGAAAATAAACCTCTGCATATAGAAACTGTTTTCCTATCACTCAGATACTTCAAAAAGAAAGGTGCAGTTGTAATGGAAACCATATGTAAAATTGGAGTCTAAATGTCTGAAGATATTGAAAATCATTGATTATAATAGCAAGCTTACGCTAAGGAAATAGATATTACTAACTATTGATAACCATCACTTACTTTAGAAATATCTGTTTATTATTTGCAAATGATTCTACGTCTCTGTGAGGTAGAATTAGGAACAGATGAAAAATAGCCTTATTTGCATGCAACCACAACTGTTATGTATAATGTACCAAAACCAGAGCCTATCACCCACATCCACCACTTTGTATGCCTTGGCATGTTCCACTCGTAGTATGTCACTGCCTGTGTATCACATTGATTCAATTTACTCTATATCATACCTGTTTCCCACTTTCCATAATGTTCAGGCCCGAAAGGCTCCAAACAGGATTGTCAATTTAGGGATTTTGTTGCTAGATTTAGCTACTTACCATTTTATTCAGTGACATATTTTGGTATATCAGCTATTTTAGATTTCATTTAGTGATATGTTTTGGCATTTAGTTGCATGATGTAAACTTGGAGAATTTTTGCAAACTTTAGTGCAAATAGCTACCTACAAGGATACCACAGGAGAGATTCCATTTGAAGATCTTTTAGCCCTTTAACATTGCTCAGATTATCCCATTCTGATGTTGATATTGACTGAGTGTTCAGTCATATGAACTTTGTAATATCAGAGCAGAATAAGTGTCATAAGCTTTAGAGTAATCTTGGTCATTAAATATGGGTCTCAGTGACATGGAAAATGCTGTCATAATTACAAATTACCCAAGAGTGAGATTCTTTAGAAATATCATCATACTAGAGCCTCATAGACTAGAACTGCCAGGAAGTTCACAAGAACAAGCAACATCCAGTAACACCAGCAAGGGATACATATCTGTTCGGGATTTGACTGACTTGGAATGATAAGTAAGTATTTCAAAAATTGTATTATGATAAATATTTTGTGCTTTCACCCTTCGCTACCTCGCTGACGCGGGAAACAGCGATCATGCATAATGAATAATAAATAAATAATTTTGTGCTTTATTTACATGTTTTGTCATTTAAAATGTTCATTGCCAGCAAGTCTAAAATATCCATTTAATTTTATGCTAATTAGAGTTCATGTTAAGATTTTCATTACCTGTATTAATTCATTATTTAAATGTGCAGTTGATCTTGTGATTAAGTGTACTTTCTGTTCTTTGTGGCATTTTTACCTTTTTTTAATGTGTTTTGTATTTTCTTAGCCACTTTTATGGGTGGATCTAGCAACAAATATGAATTAGCTACTCTGCTTTCCATTTACTTCCATTTACCCCATATATTAGTAGCACCTTCTACAAGACCTCTCTGTCAGTTCTTTTCTTACACTTTCTCAAGACCCATAAATGTAAACTCCTCTCTCTATTTAAGTGCCATTCACACAAATTTTTCACAGACATATGTGGTCCAAACACTCACTTAAGCCATGTTCCTCCTATTCAGTAAGATGCTCTGTGCATGCTATCCCCCCTTCACACTCTAAGTCACCAGTCCCCCATATACTAGGTATACAAAACGGACATATTTTGTAATTGGAACATTTATTTTTGTACGCCTTCTCTTTATACAGGGACACTATACAAGCGCTCCTAGTCTTCCAATACCTCCCCTTTGGCCATACAAATGTTGAACTGCTTTACCAATATCAGCACCTCTACCTCTTTTCTTAAACTTATCTGCATTTCTGTTCGCTCATGTTATTCTAACATCTTCTTCTTTTGCAAGACTTTTAGCACCTCTACTTTTCACCATACCGTTCACCATGATTTTTTCATTCTGCATACCACCATGTTCTAAACACACTAATCAGCTTTCTCTAGTCCTCTTCTTTTTTCCGTTTTCATTGCCTGATACCTCCCGCCACTTTCCCTTGCACTCCTTTTAATAATTCATAATCCAGTGCACATACTGCCCTTAAGGTTCGAAGAGGCTGAACAAGTGGGCTTACTTTGGGAA
>JAUUDW010355284.1:0-13152 GCA_032361385.1 Panulirus guttatus
CCTACGATTTTACTTCACCCTGACGACGACGAAACAGAGGAGGTTGATAGGACGTTCATGATGAGGGAAGAGAAGGCACTCCAGTCAGTGGATTTAAGGAGAGATCGAAGGAAAACCACTCATTATTAATCGAGAGTCTGAGGCGAGGACTTCGATTTGTTTCCTATCTCTTTTCTCCTCCAAAGGAGAGATATGAGTTTAAAGTCTCCCCACCAAGGGATGATATAGGTGTCTCGTCCTAGATATAGGTATCTCATTGTAGCCCAGACGACACTAGTATAGCTTTCAACTAAATGCATGATGCTCACGAACTCACGTCCTCTGCATTCACTACTGTCTTGGCTTCTCAATTGGGGTAATGGTATTGAGGATCATTTTTTTCCGTCCGCAACAAACGGCGATTCTTCAGTGCACGTCGTGAACCCTCAGAAGTGGAAGTAATGGCGAAGATCCCGTTCAGACCTGAGGATCTCGGGTAGTGAGGTCTGTTGGGTGTCATGGTGGAGTGCAGGCGAACTGGGTTGGGACTTTAACTGAAGAGAAAAACGCCGCCAGCGACGCCCTGCGGTACGCCACGAAGCTAGCGTTAAATAAACGCGCTATTACCCTTCTTTTCTTTGAAACGTTTGACTGTGTAAAGGCTTCAGTCGTTTTTATGCTTGCGTCGGACATCGAGGATTAGTCGTATTCACCTTAGAATACAGGAGGGCGAACAGGAACCGTATATGATTGACTCAAATGACATAATATAAAGCTATCTCCTCCCATGGCCAAGGTCCCAGACCATTGTCTAAGGGTCCACCTCGACCGCTGACAGAGAGAACTTAGACGCAAAGATCCAACTTATCAACGCCAGATTGTTGTAACTTGGCGATCGTGCTTAAGTTGGCGTGAAGGTCCGAATGTAAGGATTTAGTTATTCTTGAGTTTGATCACATCTCAGCGGGGTGAGAGCAGTTATATTTTTTTTCTTACCCTCCAATCACGTCTCGTTACGGGAGTGCAGTTATTTTTTCCCTCCAATCACGTCTCGTTAGGGGAAGGGCAGGTATTTCTTCCCTCCAATGACGTCTCGTTAGGGAGGGGCAGTTATTTTTTCCCTCCAATCACGTCTCGTTAGGGGAAGGACTGTTATTTTTCCCTCCAATCACTTATCGTTAGGTTGAGGGCAGTTTTTTTTTTCTGTCACATCTCGTTAAGGGGAAGGATAATTTTTAGTACCTCCTTTCTTCTTCATTACAGCCTTTCATATCCTTCATGACTACCCATCCTATATCCTAGGATGGCCCAATTATTGCAGATGAGAACAGCACAGAAGTTGAAATAGATGTGTAGGTGTTCATATAACGTTCTTTGCGACTCTTTTCATCAAAATCAAAGCTGTAGTGTTTTGTCATACCTGGAAATAATAACATACATTGTACTACAGTAGCCTCGAGACAAATATGTAAAGCAGTTGATTTGGTGAGGAAATATAATCTGTTCTACGCAACAAGTGTGTTATATAATTTGCTTGTGAAAGAGTACCTCACATTTTCTGACTCATTAGCCCGTCTGAAACAAAGGACTAAGAAATGGAGTAGACAGACCACGATAGCGGGCTTTGAAGACGCACCCGCGTCGCTAAACAGACATACTTTACTCAGACAAACGGAAGAGACCAGACACGACTCCCACACTCTCACGCACCGCTCGCTACCTTAAAGGAACCTCCATCATCTGAAGTGGTCTCCAGTCCGGAATGTAAAAGGTAAATGAAAAATTCTTCCGGCCGAATAAATCGGCATCAACTGTTTACGTAAAAACTTTTGGGAGTAATATCTCCTCCTTGAGGAACTTGAGTTAGGGATTAGTTTACAGCTGTTCCAAACTCCTGTAAATCTCGGAAAGAAATATAAACACGGCTTCCAGAAGAAACTTGGGGAATGGTCCTCGTTAATTCAGCGTTGAAACAGACCCCCAGGGGGAGGGCTGGAGACGAGAACCAGCGGGCCAAATTGCGTTGCCGTGATTAGCTGTAAACCCGCATCGTTGATGAGTCCAATCAGGGCTGAGTCTGTCTCTTTCTATCAGTCTACATCTGTCTGTCTATCTCTTTATTGATCGCATCCAGATTGGGATATCCTCTCGCACCAGGGGTTACGATCTTCAGGTCATACTTGAAGACTACTACCGTCTGCTGAACGGGAGGCTTTCACTGACTCGCCTGCTCGATCACTCAAGCGAACCGCTGACAGCTGAAGTGGGTCGAGACAAGAATTCATATCTACTGTATTCGAGATACCCCATGTTTTTATGTGAGCCGCTTCTAAGGCTTTTCTTAGCATATTTTTTCATTCCCTCATGAATTCTTCCACCTTTGGCCCATTTCGACAGATATCCATCTTCTTCTTCTGTAGTACGTTAGCACTGGAATTATTATGGCACATTAAATCAGTCACGTATTCAGCGATCCATCTCGTTAGCCCACGACTTGCTGTCACTTCATAATATGCTCTCTGGCATCTGTTGCATGGAACTTTGTAAACAACACTCGCAGGCGTTAGAAATGCGGTTCGCACAAGCAAGGGAAGATTTCCTCAACAGCTGGTATGAATTCTTGCCTTAGTCCAGCAGCGGTGAAGGTAAGAACATGTGAATGGACAGAGGAGAAGAGGCGGAACTAGAACTCAGGTCCAGCCAGTCAGGAAAGAACTCATTGCTTGTAAGGGAACGTCATCCTGAGTTTGCATAAGCTTATGCTTTTCCCATAATGCTCTCACTCTATTCAAAGAAAGTCGTAATGAATTGTTTGAGAAGATAAAACTCAGCTCAGACTTATAGTGTCCATATCCAACCCTCCAATCCTTGTATATATATATACTGGTTTACATATCGCTTTCCCCTAATACTCTCTCTCTCTCTCTCTCTCTCTCTCTCTCTCCCCACCTTTTCTCTACTTACGGAAGATGACAAAGCTGAATGTATGCAGTGATCTTGATGGAGGAGGAAAGTGCTTCAGTCTCTGGATCAAGGAGAGATCTGAGGAAATCTCTCATTAGCTGAAGATCTCATGCAGAACGGGAGACCCCTCTCTACGTCTGTGGCCCTCGAGAGAGATAGAAAGATCCACTTATTTTCCCTTATTTTCCCTCACTAACAGTAGACTGTCTCTCACGACCAGCTCACAGGACTGTGATGACACAGTCGTCATTTGAGGTCGTCATTCCCGCTCATTCCAGTTTCAAGCGCATGACTGTCTTAGAGAGTGAGTTTCTAGACTCGGTTCGAGGCAAGGAGGAGTGGCTTACCAACCATGCTACTTCAGTGCACATTTTGAACCACAGGTAACCTCTGAAGTGGTGGGTTGAGTACCCTCTGAAGTGTAGGGTTAGGTAATCTCTGGTCAAACACTCATCATATGAAACCTATGTAATGAAATATCTGCCATGAGTTATAACCACCTATGTCATATCAACCCATTGGGGGTCTGATCTAAGACCCCTTTGTGACCTCGGTGATCCTTTTGCGCTACCGCTCACACAAGATGGTCATGGGGGGTGCACAGTAAACCAGCCGGGGTTACCGACACAGATCGAGTGAATAGTGAAGTGTTGGGTTAAGTGGGACGCACTGAAGAATAATACCGCAAACGCTTTGCGTACCACATGACAAACTAGTGTCATTTGTTTTACGTTTTGATATATCATTTGTAACAGAAATCGAATAACGAGAGGTAGTATTATATTTACGTACCTTGAAGTACAGAAAGGCAACGAGAAAACGCAACTGTGTAAATATAATCAAGTCTTTTCGGCAGTCGACCGTGAGAGGCGGCTGGACTCTGACAGAGCTCCAGGCCAGCCACGGAGTCCAGGGACCACAACGGAAACTATTAGGGAACTTGTAGGAAGAAACCCCAACTTGTTACTCTAAGTTGTGACTCTTACCCTTGTTCAAGTTGATCTGAGAAGTGAACTGTGTGTGTGTGTGTGGGCTGGGTCAACCATGGGTTTTACTGTCTCTCCTCAAGATGAAAAGCACAGTTTTTCCTTCCTTTCTTTGCTACAGTAATTGTTTGGGTCCATTGAATGTCTTGGTTGGATCAGAGGATGTCAAGCTGTTGCTATAGACAGCATCACGGAATAGATGAGCTGTGTGGAATTGTGTACACGTTTATCTTTAAGTGTTTAAGTCGTGACAGTCTCGGCTAAAATACATTTAGAACAAGTGGGGAAAAAAAAACACTTTAGCACAATAGCTTCTTAGACACAGATGTAAGGCGTTAACAATTGGCTCAAATGCTAAAGAAATACACACTAACTCTTCTGTGCTCTCTTGTCTTCATTATTCCTTCGTCAGTTTGCTGAGGAAATATAATTCTTGTAATTAAATTGCCGCCTTCCGCGTCGATGATTTCAGGTATGAACTTGCTGAAATGGACACAGGAGTTCGATCACTAGTGGGCAGCTTGGATGTCTTGCCATCAGAAAGACTGCTGTATTATTTCAAGGCTACAGAACTGAAGGATATATGCAGCTTGGCCCTTCTTAGGTGGAGTACTGAGATATAATATTTTTTAGCATGATGGATCAACGTCTTGCTTCAGTCAATGCCAAAAAGTTCCAGGAATATCCCCATTGATTGTGCTTATGATAGTCTTCCATACACCAAGACTTGCCCCTTAAATGCAAACTATTCTTAAATGCAAGACCTGTGACAGCCTTGGCCTTATGATTTCTGCAGAGGAAACGAAGATACTTCGTAGACGAATTGGTTGTGGTAGGAGCGGACTGTCATGGAAACTGATGGCAAAACAAGAGACCATATCTTTTCTTTTAAATACCTCGCCCTCTCAGTACACTTTACTGCAGCTGTTGGGCAAACATTAAATCGATGATTGGTACAGATAGCCTCACGTCTCTCAGGGGTGTGGCAGGGCACAACCCAGTTATGGTGCTAGTGTCAGAATACCTAAAAAGATGTACTTGGCCAGTATGTCTCTGATTATTATCAAGCGTTGGTCTGACATAAGAGCAATGACACTGAAAAGTCCTAAGTATGCTTACAATACGAAGCCTTAGGTATTGTACTAGCCTGCCCCAAGCACACAAGAGCACTCAGTATGAGAAAATGATTATGCATACCTACCTTGGAAGATAGAATACCTGAATATATTCATATGAGAAGACTGAAGCCTCTTGTCCGGTGACCCCGCATTAATTGCTTGAGACCTCCATCTCCTTGGAACAAGTGAATCAGAATGGATCCCAGTGACAATCGCTCACTTGACGAAAAAGCCTGGATTATAGCAGTTGTCCGAAATTAGGAAGCAAGAACACTTCCCACCATCCTGTTTGATAGTTCCTTACGATATCATCCTACCTGTTTCCCTGAGAAGTTAATCACGAGTAGTTATTGCCTTCAATACGTGGTCAAAATAGTGGTCTTCAACACGTACCCATAGCTCAGGATAACGCAGTAATTCCATACGAATGATTCTCTTAACTCTGGAAGCGCTGCCGTTGTAACTCTCACCCTAGTAGTGCCAGAATAAGGTGAGGATATGGGGATAATATATACAACTTGAGCATCTGCCTTACGAACTAGAATTGCTCGCCACACTCATCATCGCTCTTGTGCTTGCTGGAACGGTTGCCAGTAGGTTCCGAGCCTCCCTCTCGCTCCCTCCCACTCCCTCCCTCCCTCCCTCCCTCCCTCCCACTCCCTCCCTCTCATTGCGAATTAAGGCTTTCGACGAGGAACAAAGGAGGTTCCTTGCAACTCTCCGCTCCAGTGATCACAGCCGAGGGAATATTCATTCATTCGTCATTCACAGCTTCGCCGAGAAAGCCCCATTACTTGTTCATGACCTTCCCCCCCTCTCGGGAGCGGAGGAGAGCTTTCCTTCAATCATGAAAAAGTCAACAGTGATTGTCACGTAATCGTTTCCTCGTCCGGACTGGATGGAAATTCTGCTGGGAGTCCCAGGAATCTAATGTAAACGTTAGAAATTGGAGTTTCCTCTTCTTATCTTTTCTTTAATCCTTTGTGATTACTCTGTTAGCCAGAGATGATGGAGACGTGATCACTGTACACATATAACCAGGATCACCATCGCTCCGTCACCATCACCGCCAGGATCAGTCGCTATCACCAAGTCATCTTCCGTCACGATAGACAGACGCGTCGACCCAGATCCTGCCAACCGTCTCAGGCACTTCTGAGACGTCACTTCAGAGCACCACCACCATCTCTCTCTCTCTCTCACCATCATATCAGCCTCACAGTCCTTCTCACTATCAGGGCTTCGCTGCTGCTGCGTCACCATCACCACACACACCTCTTCCAACAGGACGGGTGAAATTCGACTTTAAGGGGAGAAGGAAGGTGGGAACCTGGCAGCCATCTTGGCCACCTACCATATCCATGGAGGAGAGGTCCCCTTGCATAGCCATAGGTGGTCAGTACCCAAAGCCACATGGAGACATCCGAAGCAGTGTGTTTCCCAAACATCTTTTTAAGGCCTACCCTAAATATACAATCTCCTCCTGCCCTGATATGGCCCTTTTACAAGGCTGATAATGTCCTACACCAAGTGTGCTACGTTATATTGTTCGCGCACAGACACAAGACATGTAATCGGGGGCAGTAATTACGAAAAACTGGGGAAAAACAAGTAACGTTTGTGGGAAATATGTACGTATGTTTACATGGCCTCGATCGAGGAGAAATGGCAGGGTTTCCCCGTTCAAGGCGATACAGTCAACACGTCCTCAGAACAGGCAACTGCTCCACATCACATCCTCACAGCTTTAGCGGGTAACACGCTGACCAAAAGACTTCCTTTCTTTCTGATAACTAAGATCTGAACCTTCTCCAGTACGCCACTGAGTCCCTCTTGCCTGTCAATACGGAGTATTGAGGGACGAGAGACAGGATTCACGCACGTTCACGTTGGGTGACTTGGCGTACCAGTAGGAGTGTTTGAGCTGACTGGCCTCAAACGTGTGTGTTAAGTATATATATATACATAGAGAGAAGGAGGCTTTATTCATACCCATTTTGCTTTTGTCAGTATTTCCGTAATTCCTCACAATTCCTCAGTTTCATGATGTAATTATGATTATATGTCATTTTTGCCAAAATTATTCCCTTTTCCCCTGAGACCTTACCGACCGACCTTCAAGAGGATCCTCGTGACCTTCATACTGGTCGCGACCTTGGGTTTGGGATTCACTTGTCTAGAGCCCTAGAAATGACCTTCTGAAAGGACTTGACCCTGTAAGGATACGATTTCTCCATACGTGCTTAAGATGTGTGTGCAGATGCGCTTGACAAACCGCTTGAAATTTGTTCACGTTGTTGCTAGAAAAAAAGCGAAGTGCCAAGCGAGTGGAAGTGGGCACATGTCATACCCATTTACAGGAAAGAAGACCTGGTGGAGGCGCTGAATTGAACTGGTCACCCTGACGAGTGGAGTCGAAAGGCACTGGAAAGGATAATCATAAAGCTAATGGATGACTTCCTGCTGACGAGAAACTACCAAAGTGAGAGAAAACGTAGCTTCCGGGAAAGGAGTGACGTGCGTGAGGAAATGTCTTAATTTCTACGAGAGAGTGAGCTCCGTTTTAGGCAAGAGAGGAAGCTGGGTGCATCGTCTTGATCTGGAAAGGTGGATAGCATCTTACTCTTCACCACATACGAGGCTGATAAGGGAGCCTGATCATCATGGGGGAATATGGGTTGAACATATATCTTAGAGGAAGGGAACTGATGATGCACGTCGGGAGTTGAGGTTACAAGTGGCAAGCCCTTGGGAATCTCTTCAGGGGCTATTGATTTTCTTCATCGTTGTTAAAGGTGTGCCAGAAGGCATGAGCTCCTACCTGAATGTATTTGAGGATGTTGAGAAGGTCATTAGGGAAGTGAAGACGATTGCTTCAACCTTCAATTGGACTAAGACAAATTCTAGAGGTTGGTCTCTTACAGTGGTTAATGAAATCCAACCCGAGTAAATGTAAAATGATGAGGATGGGAGGCAGCCAAAGAAGGCCTCGATATGAGTATTATTCAGCAGTTGATAAGCTGCAGGAATCCATTTGTGAGAGAGAGTTACTCAGGAGTGGATATCGTCCCTAACCTACAGCCTGAGTCCCAGTTTAGGAGAATAGTAAAGGACACATGCTGCCTGTTGGGTAATACTCAAATATCCTTTAAGTTTATGGATAAGGAAATATTCAAGCAAGCCATCCACGTCTTCCATATGGCCAGAAACAGAATAAGCTTCCGAAGTTTGGCCATCGCGCCGAAACAAACACGAAGAGCTAATAGAGAAGGTCCAGAGAAGGGCAACAAATTCGATACCAAAAATTAAGAGAGCTGATTGACAGGAGGGAGAGGCTAGAGCAAATGAGAAAAGTGAGGGGGTGACCTGATCATAACCTTTGAAGTTATTGAACCAGACTAATGAAGTAGACAAGTGAAGGGTTTTGCGAGGGAATTATGGAACCAAACGACCACAGTACGTAGCATGAAAGTTATTGATAACGATAAACGAAAGTACGATATGGAATAAGAATTGTGGACCAATGGAATGAACTGAAAGAAGACATTACTAATCGACAGAACACAGAAATGTAGATGGTCGTATCACAGTAATGTTCAAAGAGATGGAGCGCCCCCTACAAGTGTAATACTCCCTCCCCAACAGTACAGATAAGTGATTACAAATAGGTTAATTACATATGTACATATTACTCTTGCCTCTGGTTCTCAGAGTGAAGGAGTCACGCCATCTGAGCCAACGTGTATGGTACTCAAACCCACCTGGTATATAACAAGGGGGGAGCTGACCCATCTGACTGTAGTAATGACTCATTACCACCTTCAGGATTTTCCTCTTCGGCTCGTTACTTCCCCACGCTAATCTGGCGCTGTAATACTCGCCAGCGAAATCAGAAATGATCAAAAGAAAAATGACGGCGCAAAAAGCTTCGGTCACAGGTGCTGATCAAAGAGACGTCGGAAAAGGTGTGCGTGTATGGAATACTGACATCGGGACTGAGATTTGAATTTCCTCCTGTTTTTGTCGTATTCTCTTTTAACTTCCGTTCTCGTGCGTAGCTGTTTCTGAGTAGCTGTTTTGCGAATAGTCCACTGAAATGGGAGCTCTGCTTAGATGGTATAAAAAGAATAGTCAGTACAGACGTATTTATGATAGTATGTTGTGACGTGTTGTAATACATGAGGGTGGCCTAGGAGACGCATAGGGCGACTTCGAGCGTATAGCTCGCGCGTATATGGCGAATGAGGTGATGCGTATGTAAAGCGTGCCTCACTAAAGGGGTGGATGGGTGGGCTTGGGGGTGCGTATATGAGGCGTGCATCACGAATGAGGTGGCACATGTATGAGGAGTACAGCACGAAATATAATGAAGTAGGTACGAATGAAGATTGCTTGTATGAGTTGAGTTATGAGGAAAAAGATGAAGCTTGTGTGATGGACATGTTATGAGTCAGTAGCGATACTTGCAGTAGGCACACAAGAAGAATGAGGAAGCCATGAGTGAGGGACGATTGGTAACACGAGTGAGGTGATATACTTTTATGAGGCATATGAGAATGGATGAGGAGACAACATGTTGTGTATATGAGGCACGTAAGATGAATAATGAGGACCCGTTGCATGAGTAGTATTATACACGTGTGAGGAAATGCCTCATAACCATTCCCAGGCATAGAGACTTTTCACTAAACCCCCTCACCACTACCATTGCAACATTGACTGCCTCTCTCTCTCTCCTCCCATTACTGCAATTACCATTGATGGCACCATTGCCATTATGACCCAGTGACGCGCTTCGTTACTAGGACAGTTCCATTACCATCATGACGACATTTATGATCATTATGAGTACAGTGATTAATCGATCTCCCTCCGTTACAGTAGCATTCACAAATGATTTGAATGAAGAACACTTCTATCACTGCCTTCAGTGCCATTACAACCACTGATGTGCTTTCATTACAACCACTGATGTGCTTTCTTTACAACATTGGCTACTTACTTATTTGCACTGTATTACAATGATCATTTGGTTCCCATTTATTTCCACCACTTCTAGCATCACCAAGACCAATACGTCTTTTAGATTTGCCTCCATCACAAGAGCAATCAGTGCATCCATTAACACCGTCACTACACTATTGTCATCGCCATTCCAACCATTAGTCTGCCGTAGTTATTGCAAGGCACCATTACATCAATCATTATCCCTCCATCACTGCCACTATCACAGCACCATTGCATCCACAGGTATACCTCATAATTGCAATGATCACTTTGCTCCTTAAAGTCGTTTAGACAAAGACTTTATGAATTCAGGTACACCCGGTGAAAAACGCCAGAAATAAGCTGTATAAACGACAGCTGTAACGGGGACAGTAGAAGGCTAATGTGCAGCAGCGGGAAGTTGGTAATAGCTTAAAAGACTGGTGAGCGGAATTATGTTTTCTTAAACATTTTTTTTTTAACAGACAACCCATTCGTGGGCCAATCAGGCCTCCTGTTGTCTGTCTTTCTCGCGTAAACTCCATTATGACAATTTCTATCGCCTACGAGTGAGGTTAAGCTTATCTGTTTATCGGTTTTCTAAGCCACCTCTTATCTCGATGTGATTCCAGCCACCTTCCCTCCTGGAACTCCACCACAACCTACCACCGACGGTGCATTGACATCGATCTGTGATTCTTGTTTCTTTTGCCTCTCTCTGCGCGTGTGTCCTGTGTCTGCAGAGACGAGAGGGGAGCCTTGCGTTGAAATCCTCACGTCAGCGATTTGTGGAGTAACGATTTCCAGGTTCACGGAATTTTACCTTCCGAGAAATGCAGAGCAGCTCTCCTGTTGCTGTCCTTAGGTGCATGTGCGTAGGAGCCCAGCAGAGGGGGGCTGGCTCTGTAACGATGTTCCTGCTGAAAAACAGGTTTATCTGATTTCATAACATAAATGCATATGTTTCTTAGGTAATGATTCTTCTTTTTCATGGAAGGGATAATAAGAATTTAAGCTTAGAGCAGATCCAGGCCACTAAAATGTGTTTTAAAGTCCAACAACGGAGTCATTTAGTCAGAAACATAACCATATATATAGCAGTTTCTAAGAATTTGGTACGAAATTGTGCACTTGACTTGGTCAGAGTTGCCTCCTCGACCTCACCCTACAGGTCATGTGATTAGGGTCGGTCAACCCACAGGCCATAGAGGTAGAAGCAGTCAACCTGCAGGCCATATAGGTAGGGTCAGTCAACCTACAGGTCATGCAGACAAAGTTTTTGAATAAACGCTTGGGTGAAATATGGAATTTAAATAGAGGAATAGAGAAACGACTTTTTTCTCAAGTATGAATGAGTGAGTGGAAGGATCAGAACATTTGGATCATGTTATGGGTTCGTTTGGCCCGAATACGCTCGAAGTATCGCGCAAAGGCATCGAGAAAGAGTAAAACAAGTTAGGCTCACATACGTAGAGTCCAAACCCATTGAATATGTGGACTGTGAAACTCTCGGAACCCAATATCAGGAGAAAGCATTAGTATCATGACTTCTTCCTGCGGGAAGGCATTTCAGAAAGACATCCGATTCGCCGTCGATAACTTTAAATGGAAGGTTTATAGGAATTATTATTATCCCAAATCACAGGTCTCAGAATATGGAATCCCCCCCACAATCAGACGATCTCAATTCTTCTCATGTCCTTTTGTTGCTGAGGTCAATTGGAAAACCACATCACGCAAAAACTTTGGAATGTGACCTGGAAAAAAAGAGATTTAAAAACTCATGAAAAAGGAAACACAAAATTGCTCTAACTCGATATGAGATTCTGATGTTCTCAGAAATCATCTTGGGCATTATCTGAGAAATTGTTGAACCTCAATTTGCAATTACTGACAAGGGATCAGGTGTCCTGACAACAACAATGCTGACGTGAGCGATCGTAGAATTAGTAACTCTCGCATGACACAGGGTCTCTGGTATTTCTTTAGAGACGAGGTTCATTGTATCCCAGCCTCCTCCTATTTTTTGCAAGTCCAGCTTCATTCTGAGACCCTTCGCCGCAAGGGTACGCCACCTGCTGCCTCGTATCAACCATCCAGCTGGTCTCCCTGAGTGGGGTAAGGGGGACACGATAACGTAAATAGCAACAGAACATTGTAACAGAGAAGTCGCACATCTGGACGGAGAGATCACTGGCCAGCAGGGTAATGAGGGGACAAAGGAGAGAGAGAGAGAGAGAGAGAGAGACTGCTGACGGGGTAAAAGAGGCACAGAAATTATATGTATAAGATCCTGCAGAGGTGGGAGGCAGAAATGGCGGCGATCGGCCATCTTAGAGCTATAAAAAAAAAAAGAAGGGTGATAGTGGCAGTCAGTGAGAAAATTAGAGCCATTTATAACTGGGAAGGAAATTACCAGAAGAAGCGTTAATTGTTAGGAGAGAGAGAGAGAGAAAGAGAGAGAGAGAGAGAGAGAGAATCATGCAGGCAAAGGACACACACACACACACACACACACACACACACACACACACACACACACACACACTCACGCACCCACACAGTGAGAGACTAAAGGCAAACAAATCATTAGACAAAATGATTCCACTTGTGACATAACGAAGTCAGTATTACAGACCTTCTCAACAGGGATCCAAAATTGCATATATGCCTTTTTTTCTATTCATCTTTATTTCTTGCTAGTTACCTGGAGTTGATGATGAGCTTCAGTATCGGCTGTCCTTCTCGGATTTCATCATTAGGCCGAGTTATAGACCGCCTCTTATTATCTGGGTCATTAGAGAGGAATAGTGAGTACGTATGCTTCAGAAGGTTCTACTCTCTTGCTGAACGAACCCCGCGCTTTAGATGCTTCGAAACGAAGCACCTTTACCGAATCGCAGGATGTGCTGAACGAACCCCGCTTGAGATGCCATGAAACGAACCACCCGTATCAAATCACAGGATGCGCTACACACTTGTGGATCTGGGCCTTCTGGACTTTTTGTGTTACTAACACGATGGTCAGTTTTGAGGTAAAGTGTAAAGTGAGGGGGAACGTTAAGAGCAACGACGCTGGAGTCGAGTGCTTCATTTCGAACTGTTTCACATGAAGGCTC
>JAUUDW010355394.1:2159-7159 GCA_032361385.1 Panulirus guttatus
TCAGTGTACATCCTAGAAACCCCTGTGTACATACGAAGGCCACATGTACATTCAGGGGCCCGATGTACACACTCAGATCCCGTGTACAGACAAGGGCTACATGTACACTCCGGGGTTCTCTGGGGAAAAGGTCCTTTGTACTAAGTATTGGTGCCCCGCGTACTGACCCCAGCGTCTGTTGTTACTTGCTGAAAACCCTGTTTACTTGCTGGGGTGCCTTGTACAACCCCCATGGTTCCTGGTACGTGCTAAGGCATGTGTACATGCTGGGCCATATGTACATGTTGGGTCATGTGTACATGCTGGTTCATATGTACATGCTGGTTTATGTGAACGTGCTGGTTCAAGTGTACATGCTGGTTCATGTGTACATGTTGGTTCATGTGTACATGCTGGTTCATATGTACGTGCTGGTTTATGTGAATGTGCTGGTTCATGTGTACATGCTGGTTCATGTGTACGTCCTGGGCCATGTGTACATACCGGTTCATGTGTACATGCTGGGAACTCGTGGTGTTAAGTCACACAAGAGCAACGATATGGTTACCACCTGGAAAAAGGGGTTCATATACAGTACATTTTCACGGCAAAAAACGTGTTATGGCTATTCAGCCGTCAGCTTGTACTTCGATCGCTGTGGTAAGACCCGTTACGCAGTGGCGGCTTCACCTCGTCAGAGGTCACGCCGTCACACCAAAGGGTCGTACTGTGTCGCGCTCGGGGTCGTATCGTCGTGGTTTGGGTACAGGACGACCACAGTCACATCGACTGGTAAAGGATGTGTTATAGACATTTCTTTTTTTTTAGCCAGCTTCCTACCGTTGCGTTCCCTGGTGATATACCTAAAACGAGACCCGCTGGTGACCTCAAACTAAAAGGAAAAAAAAAAGGAATTTGTTTTTTATGCCAAAAGGTGTGTTTGGCCGCCACAAGAGGTGTATTGTTAGATGGGTGAGTGTTAAGCGTCAAAATAGCTGTATTGCTAGATGGATGTGTTTTGAACAATGCAAGAGATGCAGTGTTGGATGCATTTGCCTCTCATTATTCTTTTAAGAACTTACAGACCTTTTGTGTAAGTTAGGTTAAATAAAATCCGATTTGCTTCTTACTTCTGTTTTACAGGTAACATGCCTTTGTGTAGGTTAGGTTAGATAAGCTTAGAATTGGTGGTAATTTGAATAGCATTTATTTAGTAATTATTTGTTTGTACAACCTCAGGATCCCTTTTTGGTGGGGGTTCCTGCAGCTTCGGGGCTACGCTCCTATTGGAAGCTGGGTAATGATGGACTCATTTAAGGCGAGAAGTTCCTTCGCGTTTAATCCACGTCTGCCACTGTACTCCCCCACCTCGAGTAATGGACACTTCCGTACTTGGAGTCAGACTCTCCTACAATAATCTCATTGCTGAGTCTCGGAGTCTTAATTGCTATGACATGACCTCCCAGTCATTACATCTTCATTCCATTTTATTAAAAGCAGTTCGTGAGATTTTGTGAACTCGAGATTAATAATCCATATTACTTTAGATAACTCTGCACAATGATTATTCTGATTATCTTTCCCATGCACTCGACCAGTTATCACAGCCTGTTTAATCGAATTAACCATAATTATAATTTGGCGATAATTCTTGTTAGTTTTCCTGTTAAATTCTAATCTTAATGTCTACAAAAAAAATCATAACGTGACTTGTTTTTCTTTAATTGAAACGCAAATGAAAAATATTATTTTTTTTTTTAGACGAATCGCTTGTGCGTGTTTACATGGCCATATGATGTGGCTGTAGCTCGCCGACGCCGCCGCCGCCCTGGCCTGAGGAGCGTCGACTGAATAGAACTTGACAAGCGCTTTAAGAACAAGATGAGGGAGGTGAAGAAGGGAGAGGGAGAGGAGAGGAGGGAGGAAGAAGGGAGACGAGACCCTTCTGCTGGAGGAGGGAGGGATTGGAGGAGGGGTACGTTTTGGGGTCGATGGTTGGGAGGAGATATCTTTTTGAAGGGAGATGGAAGGGTTTTCATTTTGAGGACGAGGGAGCTGTATTTTTTGAGGGAGATGGGAGAAACTACATCTCTAAAGGGAGGTTAAATTCATGGCGGGTGACTGAAGGTAGTTTAAATAAGATGACGTATTTTGAGATCAATGTTGGATGGCCGTGTCTTCATGCAAGGGAGACGGTGTTTTGAAATTGACGAACGGCTGTCATTTCAGGGCGTTAAACTGCATTTTCGTCCTTAGGATCCTGGAGACAGTATTTTGAGGACGGTCATTTTTGAAGGTGAGGTTAGGAGGCATAGAGATAATGTGGCTTCACTCCAAGAGTGATGGAAAGATGTGTGTTTGGAATGATTGGAGGGCTGTATTTTTGGAGGATGGGTAAATGGTGTTGTTAAGGTAAGGGGCAGTGCTTTGAAGTCGAGAGAGGGTAGTGCATTTTGGAGGGCCACGTAGGAAAGTGCTTGGAGGGTGGTTGAGGTTGCGTAATGGACATTATGTGCCACATTTTCAAGGTTACAGAATCCATGTTTTGAAAGGTATAGGAGTTGGAAAAATCTACGAAGGAAGGGCAGGATTTGAAGTCAACTTTAGTGAAAGAATTTTGCTGGAGACTGCGGAATGTTGGTACGAATTGTTGGGGACTGTGGAGTGATGGTGTGAGTGTTGGAGACTCCCGAATGTCGGAACGATTGTTGGAGACTGTGGAGCGATGGTGTACCTACGAGTGTGGGAGACGTTTGGGCATTGATACGACTGTTGGAGCTGTTGGAGTTATGTTACGACTGTTGGAGACGTTGGAGTACAGGCATATAATTGTCAGTGAGTAATGAAGCGCTGCTTGAGGAATATGGAAGGAGTGTATTCAACCGAAAACCAAAATGAGGGAATCAAATTTCTCGTGAGACGTGACGAAGGAAGTGAACATTTGGAACAGTGGGCTGGGATGGTGTCTGTGTTTTTCCTTTTCTTTTAGAGTGTGGATTAAATTGCATTTTCTCTCTGCATGTGCCTCATCAAATTCCTGTATGCATCAGTGTGAGTTTTAACGTGTTTTACATCGCCTCTCTTGCGTATTTCAAAGAATATTTTCCGATGACGTTTAGCGCATGTTTTTGTTATGGATTTTAAGCGTATGGTCTTGAGACAACGCTTAATCGTGAGTCTCAGCTTAAGTTTTGAAGTGTTTCAGTGAGAGGGGTGTATGGTTTAATGAGAAGGGTGTTTGATTTAACGAAGGGGTGTATGGTTTAATGGGGGTGTGTATGATCTAATGAGAGGGGTGTTTGGTTTAGTTAGTGGGTGTATGGTTTAATCAGAGATGTGTTTGATTTAATGAGAAGGATGTTTGGTTTCATTAGAGGGGTGTGGTTTAATGAGAGGGGTGTTTGGTTTAACTGGAGGGGTGCATGGTTTAATGAAAGGGGTGTTTGGTTTAACTAGAGGGGGTGTATGGTTTCATGAAAGGGGTGTTTGGTTTAATGAGGGACGAAACCAGCGAATTTTCCTTTCAATATCTTTTCTAGTTTATTTTTAAACGCGTTTCGGTTTCTGTTTTCTACAGTTTCTAGCCTGCGTTTACACAAGTGTTCTAATGCGTGTTGTGCTTTGCGTTTCACCCACCGTTTCTGTGTGATATTGTAAGTGTTTTGTGCATGTTTAAGTGTGTTTTAAGTGTGCGCTGTAGAATACTATTAAGTGAATGCCGAAACGAGCGTTTAAAGTCTGTTTTAATCCAGCTTTGACTGTATTTTGACATTAGGATCTAATACACTTCAGAACATATTAACACATTAACATGTTATTTATCACGTAGCTTCCACGCGGGACACAGAATGGCCATGATCACTACGCGATTTATTTATGGTAACTAAAGCTGTTAGAATAATTCTTTTTAAGAATGGAATATTTACCCAATGGAGGAGGCTTTCCCACACGCCCTCGTATTCATTCTGGTGTGAGATATCTCCCGTACGCTTTTAAAAACAAGGTGTGAATATCAGCGTGTGTGAGAAAGTGGTTTAAAAAACCTGGTTTGAGACTTACGTGTCCGTTGTCTTCGGTCGTCCTGTGACGGTACGTGACTATCCCTTGGAGTGCCTGGTATGAAGGACGAGTCTTTGCCTAAGGATAGAAGAATGTCCTTCGAGAAGTTTTACTTCGAAATGTGTTTTGTTAAAGCAGTATTCTATGCCACGCTCAATTCAGTACTTTCTGGAGGGCTCACTTCTTTATCTATGTACAGCATTCTCTTGTGGGCTCAGTTCTATATCTATAACAGAACTGTTAAGAACACTGAGAGAAGAGAATATTCAGAATTGCTTTAAGTATTCGGTGATAAAGTCTTTCAAAATATGAAGTGAAAAAAGAAAAACTGTACCGTATGTCTGTTCTTTATTCTGCACGTTTTGTGTTGATCCGCGTCGCTTACAGATACAGCAAATCTGTGTTTTGAAGTTTTGTGATGTCTTGGAGGCCTACCTTACTGTATGATGTATTTTACTGAATACAGCACAATGCCATTTATTCCTTATTGATTCAGTTATCAAGTCTACCTCGCTGATTTACCGAAGTTTCGGGTATGTTTATGACAAATACAGCAAACGGTTGGCTGTAGTTAGAGGCTAAATTCTGTTCACGTCCTCTGGCTTTGAATTGTGATAACTAAGGTGGGGAGGAGAGAAGGTCGAGTCTGTGGTCAATAACAGGTGTATAGTGATCAGCTCTGTCGATTTCGTGGTTACTACTGCCCTCCCAACACTACCTCGGCTGGGGAATCGAACCCCGGAACTCGTGGGATACAAATCGTCAGCCTTTCAATACGGCAATTGAGAAAGCAAATGCATTCTCGTCCAACTCATCAACGTTTGTGTCAATACGGTCAGTTTTTAAGGTTATTTCATACCGTTAGAGGGCTCTAACGACAGTACGTACGTACATATAGTGTTAAACAAGTGTGGCTTTCACACACACACACACACACACACACACACTAACACAGACACAGA
>JAUUDW010355394.1:9659-20895 GCA_032361385.1 Panulirus guttatus
CCCTGTTGTGCACTACCCTCAAGCACTACCAATTGTGCATCAACCACAAGTTTTCCCTGTTGTACATCGCCCTCAAGCACTCCTGATTGTGCACGACCCGCAAGTATTTATTGTTGTGCATCACCCTCAAGCACACCATGCTGTGCACCGCCCACAAGCACTCCTCTAGTGCACCGCCCTCAGGCACTCACTGTTGCGCTCCGCCTTCAAGCACTCCCTGTTGGACACCGCCTTCAAGCACTCCCTGTTGGACACCGCCCTCAAGCACTCGCTGTTGTACACCGCCCTCAAGCACTCCGATTATGCACCGCCCTCAAGCATTTTCTGTAGTGCGCCGCCTTCAAGCAGTACCTTTTGGACACCACCCTCAAGCATTCTTTGTTGTGCAACACCCTCAAGTATTCCATTTTGTGCACCGCCCTCAAGTACTCTCAGTTTTGCACCGCCATCAAGTACTCCCTGTTGTGCACCGCCCTCAAGCAATCCTTGTTATGCATATTCCTGAAACATTCCCTTTAGTACACCGCCCTCAAGCAATCCCTATTGTGCACCTTCCTCAAACACTCAGTGTTGTGCACCGCCCTCAAGCATTCCCTGTTGTGCACAGTTCTCAAACACTGCCGGTTGTGCACGACTTCAAGCACTCCTTGTTGTACACCACCCTCTAACAGTATCTGTTATGCACCGTCCTCAAGCACTCCCTATGCTGTACCTCCCTCAAGTACTCCCTATTGTGTACCACCATCAAGCACTTCTTGTTGTGCCTCTCCTCAAACACTCCCTGTTCTGTACTTCCCTCAAATACTCCCTGTTGTGCACCGCCCACAAGCACTCTATGTTGTGACCGCCCTCAAACACTCCTGTTGTTCACCACCTCAAGCATTCCATTTTGTTCAACGCCCTCAAGCACTCCCTGCTGTGCACCGTCTTCAAGCACTCTTGTTGTGCACCGTACTCAAGCATTCTCTGTTTTGCACCTCCCTCAAGCATTCCCTGTTGTGCACCACCCTCAAGTATTCCCTGTTGTGCACCGCCCTCAAGCACTCCCTGTTGTGCACCGCCAGCAAGCACTCCCACCTGTGCACCACCCTCAGGCACTACCTGTTGTGCACCGCCCTTAAGCACTGACTGTTGTGCACTGCTCTCAAGATCTCCCTGTTGTGCACTGTCCTCAAACATTTCCTGTTGTGCACTGGTCTCAAGCACTCACCGTTGTGTACCACCTCAAGCATTCCATTTTGTGCACCGCCCTCAAGCACTCCCTGTTGTGCACCGCCATCAAGGACTCCCTCATGTACACCACTCTTAAGTACTACCTGTTGTGCACCACCCTGAAGCACTCTATGTTGTGCATCATCCTCAAGTACTCCATGTTGTGCACCTTCTTCAAGCACTCCCTGTTGTGCACAGTCCTCAAGCACTCCCAGTTGTATACCGTCTTCAAGCACTCCCTTTTGTGCACCTCTTTCAAGCACTCCTTGTTGTGTATCACCCTGAAGCACTCCCTGCTGTGCAATGTCCTCAAATATTCCCATTTGTACACCTTCCTCAAGCACTTCCTGATGAGCGAACTCCTCAAGTATTCCCTGTTTTGCATCCCCCTCAAGCAATTCCTGTTGCTCTCCCTCCCCCTCAAGTATTCTCTGTTGTGCATCGCCCTCGAGCACTCCCTATTGTGCATCGTCCCCAAGTAGTCCCTGTTGTGCACCGTCCTCAAGCTCTTCGTTTTGTACACTGTCTTCAAGCACTCCCTGTTCTGTGCCTCTCTCAAGTACTGCATGTTTTGCACCGCTCTCAAGAACTCCATGTTGTGCACCGTCCTCAAGTACTCCTGTTGTGTACCGTACTCAAGCTGTCCCTGTTGTGCAACTCCATCAAGCACTCCCTCTTGCGCACCAACCTCAGGCACTCCCTTTTTGCCCGTCCTTAAGTACTCCCTGTTGTGTACCTTCCTCAAGCTCTCCCTGTTCTTCACCGTCTTCAAGCGCTCGCTGTTGTGCACTGTCCTCAAGCACTCTTTGTTGTGTACCGTTCTCAAGCACTCCCTATTGTGCACCTCTTTGAAGCACTTCTTATTGTGTATCACCTTGAAATACTCCTGCTGTGCATCGTCCTCAAGCACTCCCTGTTGTACATCGTCCTCAAGTACTCCCTGCTGTGCACCTTCCTGAAGCACTTCTTGTTGTGCACAGTCCTCAAGCACTCCCTATTGTGCATCGTCCTCAAGTGGTCCCTGTTGTGCAGCTCCCTCCATCACTCCCTGTTCTTCATCGTTCTTTAGCACTCCTTGTTATGCACCACCTCAAACATTCCTTGTTGTGCACAACCCTCAAGCACTTTCTGATGTGAACCTCTCCAAGCGCTCCCTGCTCTGTACCTCCATCAAGTACACTCTGTTTTGCACCACCCTCAATCACCCCTGTTGTGCACCGTGCTTAAGGAATCCCTGCTTGCATCTCCCTCAAGCACTCCCCGATGTGAACCACCTTCAACCACTCCTTGTTGCGCACCATCCTCAAGCATTCCCTGTAGTGTAACAACTTCAATCACTCTTTGTTGTGCACCACCCTCAAACAATCCCATTTGTGCAATTCCCTCAAGCACTCTGTGTTGTGCACCACCCGCAAGCGCTCCCTGTTGTGCAACGTCCTCTAACACTCCCTATTATGTGCCTCCCTCAAGTACTCGTTTTTGTACACCACCTTTTAGTACTCTGTTTCGCACTACCCTCAGGCACTCCCTTTTGTGCAACGCCATCAAGCAGTCTCTGTTGTGCACCGCCCTCAAGAAATTCTTGTTGTGCACCTCCTCAAACATTCCCTGTCGTGTACCTCATTCAAGCACTCCCTGTTGTGCACCACCTTCAAGCACTTCCTGATGTGCACTGTGCTCAAATACTCCCTGTTTTGCACCGTCCTCGAGTACTTTCTGCTGTGCACCGTCCTCAAACACTCCCTGTTGTGCACCGCCCTCAAGCATTCCCAGTTGTGCACTTTCCTCAAGTACTTCCTGTTATGCATCGTCTTCAAGTACTCCCTGTTGTGCGCTGTCCTCAAGCTCTCCCCTTTCTGCAGCGCTCTCAAGCACTCCCTGTTGTGCACCACCCTCAATCACTCCTTGTTATGCTCCAACCTCAGTAGTCCCTAATGTGTGTCGCCCTCAAGCACTCCCTGCTGTGCACCGTCCTCAAGTACTTCCCGTTGTGCAGCACCCTCAAGCACTCTCTATAATACTCCGTCGTCAAGCACTCTCTGTTGTGCATCGTTGTCAAGTGGTCCCTGTTGTGCATTTCTCTCTAGGGCTCCCAGGTGTGCACCTCTCTCAAGCATTCCATGTTGTGTACCTTCCTTAAGCACTCCTTGTTGTGCACCACCCTTAAGCACTCCTGTTGTGCACCATCCTTAAGCGCTCCCTATTGTTCACCGTTCTACAGCACTCCTTGTTATGCATCACTTTCAAGTACTCTTTATTGTGCATTACCCCAAAGTAATTCCTGTTGTGCGCTGGCCTCAAGCACTCCATCTTGCGCACCACCCTCAAGCACTCCCTATTGTGTACCACCTTCAGTCACTCTTTGTTGTGCACTACCCTCAAGCACTCCCAGTTGTGCAGCTCCCTCAAGTACTCCCTGTTGTGCACCACCCGCAAGCACTCCCTGTTGTGCAACGTCCTCTAACACTCCTGTTATGTACCTCCCTCAAGTACTCGTTTTTGTGCACCACCTTTAGGTACTCTTTATTGTGCACTGCCCTCAAGCACTCCCTTTTGTGCGCCGCCATCGAGCAGTCTGTTATGCACTGCCCTCAAGAAATTCTTGCTGTGCACCTCCTCAAACACTTCCTATTGTGTACCTCCTTCAGGCATTCCCTGTTGTGCACCACCCTCAAGCATTACCTGATGTGCACTGTCCTCAAGTGCTCCCTGTTTTGTACCGTCCTCAAGTACTTCCTGTTATGCACCGTCTTCAAACACTCCCTGTTATGCACCGCCCTCAAGCATTCCCAGTTGTTCACTCTCCTCAAGTACTTTCTGCTGTTCACCGTCATCAAGTACTCCCTTTTGTGCACTGTCCTCAACTTCTCCCTGTTGTGCACCTTCTTCAAGCACTCCTTGTTGTGTACCGCCTTCATGCATTCCTGTTTGTGCACCTCTTTGAAGCACTCCTTGTTGTGCATCACCTACAAGCACTCCCTGCTGTGCAACGTAGTCAAGCACTCCTTTTTGTGCACCGTCTTCAGGCACTTCTATTTTTGTACCACCATCAAACTCTCCCTGTTGTGCAGCGCTCTCAGGCACTCCCTGCTGTGTACCGTCCTCAAGCACTTCCCGTTGTGCAGCACCCTCAAACATTCCCTGTGGTGGACCACCCTCAAGCACTCCCTGTAATGTACCGCCCTCAAGCACTCCCTGTAATGTACCGCCCTCAAGCACTCCCTGTTGTACATCGTTATCAAGTGGTCCCTGTTGTGCATATCTCTCTAGGACTCCCAGGTGTGCACCTCTCTCAAGCATTCAGTGTTTTGTACTGTCCTCAAGCACTCCTTGTTGTGCACCACCCTTAAGCACTCCCTGCTGTGCAACGTTCTTAAGCGCTCCCTGTTGTTCACCGTCCTCCAGCACTCCTTGTTGTGCATCACTTTCAAGTACTTCTTGTTGTACACCGCCCTCAAACACTCCCAGTTGTGCACCGGCCTCAAGCACTCCGTGCTGTGCACCACCCACAAGCACTCCCTGTTATGCACCGTCCTATAACACTCCCTGTTATGTATCTCCTTCAAGTAGCCGTTTTTGTGCACCACTTTCAGTTACACTCTGTTGTCCACTGCCCTCAAGCACTCCCCGCTATGGACCGTCGTCAAGGACTTCCCTTTGTGCAACTTCCTCAAGAACTCCCTGTAATGCACCGCCCTCAAGCACTCCCCGTTGTGCATCGTTATCAAGTGGCCCCTGTTGTGCATCTCTCTCTAAGATTACCAAGTGTGCACCTTTCTCAAGCATTCGATGTTGTATACCTCCCTCAAGCACTCCTTGTTGTGCACCACACTTAAGCACTCCCTGCTGTGCGCCGTTCTTAAGAGCTCCCTGTTGTTCACCGTCCTCAAGCACTCCTATTTGTGCAACTCCCTCAAGCACTCGTTGGTGTGCACCGTCCTCTAACACTCACTGTTATGTACCTCCCTCAATTACTCGTTTTTGTGCACCGCCTTCATGTACATCCTGTTGGGCACTGCCCTCAAACACTCCCTTTTGTGCAAAGCCATCAAGCAGTCTCTGTTGTGCACCACCCTCAAGAAATTCTTATTGTGCACCTCCAAAAACACTTCCTCTTGTGTACCTCCTTCAAACACTCCCTGTTGTGCACCACCCTCAATTACTTCTTGTTGTGCTCCAACTTCAGTATTCCCTGTTGTGCGTCGCCCTCAAGCACTCCCTGCTGTGCACCGCTCTCAAGTACTTTCCGTTGTGCAACACCATTAAGCACTCCCATTACGCACCACCCTTAAGCACTCCAGTTGTGCACCATCCTTAAGCGCTCCCTATTGTTCACCGTCCTCAAGCACTCCTTGCTGTGCATCTCTTTCAAGTACTCTTTGTTGTGCATCACCCTCAAGCACTTCCTGCTGTGCACCGGTCTCAAGCAATCCCTGTTGCGCACCATCCTCAAGCACTCCCTATTGTGTACCACCTTCAGTCACTCTTTGTTTTGCACCACCCTCAAGCACTATCAGTTGCACAACATCCTCAAGCACTCCTTGTTGTGCACCTCCATCAAACGATCCCTTTCGTGCACCGTCCTCAATCACTCCCTGTTGCGTATCTTCCTCAAACACTCCCTGTAGTGCACCATCCTCAAGCAATCCTTGTTATGCACCTTTGTGAATCACTCCCATTAATGCACAGCCAAAAGCGTTCTCTGTTGTGCACAGCCCTCAAGCACTCCCTGATATGCACCACTCTCAAACACTCCTTGTTCTGCACCGACCTGAAACTCTCCCTGTTGTGCAACTCCGTGAAACACTTTTCGTTGTGCACTTCTCTTAAGCACTTTCTGTTGTGCACCATCTTAAAGCATTCCCTGTGATGCACCGCTTTCAAGCAATCCCCATTGTGTCGCTGTCTCAAGCACTCCCTATTGTGTACCGATCTCAAGCAATCCTGGTTATGCACCTTCCTGAATCATTCCCTTCAGTGCACCGCCCTGAAGTGTTTTCTGTTGTGCACAGCCCTCAAGCACTCCCTGATGTGCATCACCCTCAAACACTCCTTGTTGTGCACCGACCTCAAACTCTTCCTGTTGTACAACTCCCTCAAGCTTTCCTTGTGCACCAGCCGCAAATACTCCATGCTGTGCACCGTCCTCAAGTACTTCCCGTTGTGCAGCACCCTCAAGCACTCTCTATAATACACCGCCGTCAAGCACTCCCTGTTGTGCAACTCTCTGAAGCATTCCATGTTGTGTACCTTTCTCAAGCACTCCTTGTCGTGCACTACCCTTAAGCACTCTTGTTGAGCACCATCCTTAAGCGCTCCCTATTGTTCACCGTCCTCTAGCACTCCTGGTTGTTCAATGTCCTCTGGTACTCCCTGTTTAGCACCGTCCTCAAGTAATCCCTGTTGTGCACCGTCCTCAAACACTACCTGTTGTGCACAGTCCTCAAGCAATCCCTCTTGTGCACCGTCCTCAAGGACTCTCTGTTTTTCACCTTCCTCAAGCACTCCCTGTTGAATACCTCCTTCATGCGCTCCTTGTTGTGCACCTCTTTCAAGCTCTCCTTGTTGTGCACCACCCTCAAGCACTCCTAACTCAGCACCAATTTCAAGCACTCCCTCTAGTGCAACGTCCTCAAGCACTCCCTCTTGTGCACCTTTTTCAAGTAATCCTTGCTGTGCACCACCCTCAAGCGCCCCAGCTGCGCACCGTCCTCAAGTAATCCTTGCTTTGCACCGTCCTGAAGCCCTACCTGTTGCGCACCATCCCCAAGCACTTCCTGTTGTGTACCACCTTCAATCCCTCTCTGTTTTGCACCACCCTAAAGCACTCCCTATTGTACACCGCCCTCAAGCAATCCTTGTTATGCACCCTCCTGAATCACTCCTTTTAGTGCACCGCCCTGAAGCCTTCTCTGTTGTGCACAGCCCTCAAGCACTCCCTGATGTGCATCACCCTCAAACATTCCTTGTTGTGCACCACCCGTAAGCACTCTCTACTGTGCATCGTCCACAAGTGCATTCTGTTGTGCAACATCCTCTAACACTCCCTGTTGTGCACCGCCTGCAATCACTCTTTGTTGGGCACCACCCTCAAGCACTCCCAGTTCCACAACTCCCTCAAGCACTCCTTGTTGTGCACCACCCGGAAGCACTCCCTGCTGTGCACCGTCTTCAAGTACTTCCCGTAGTTCAACACCCTCAAGCACTCCCTGTCGTGCACCACCCACAAGCACTCCCTGCTGTGCATCGTTGTCAAGTGGTCCCTCTTGTGAATTTCTCTCTAGGACTCCCAGTTGTGCAACTCTCTGAAGCGTTCCATGTTGTGTACCTTTCTCAAGCGCTTCCTGTTGTGCACCACCCTTAAGCACTCCTGCTGTGCACCCTCCTTAAGTGCTCCCTATTGTTCACCGTCCTCAAGCACTCCTTGTTGTGAATCTCTTTCAAGTACTCCTTGTTTTGCATCACCCTCAAGCACTTCCTGCTATACACCGGCCTCAAGCACTCCTTGATGTGCACTGTCCTCAAGTACTCCCTATTTTGCACCGTCCTCAAGTAATCCCTGTTGTGCACCGTCCTCAAACACTACCTGTTGTGCACCATCATCAAGCAATCCCTCTTATGCACCGTTCTCAAGGACTCCCTGTTGTCCACCTAGCAATCCCTCTTATGCAACTCAAGGACTTCCTGTTGCCCACCTTTTACAAGCATTCCCTGTTGAGTACCTCCCTCAAGCACTCCTTGTTGTGCACCACTCTCAAGCACTCCCAGCTCAGCACCATCCTCAAGCATTCCCTCCTGTGCACCGTCCTCAAGCACTCCTTGTTGTGCACCTTTTTCAAGCACTCCCTCTTGTGCATCGTCCACAAGCACTCCTTCTTCTGCACTTTCTTCAAGCATCCATTATTGTGCACCACCCTCAGCTCACCTTGTTGTGCATCACCCTCAAGTAATCCCTGTTCTGCACTGCCCACAAGCACTCCATTTTGTTCACAGCCCTCAAGCACTTCTTTTGTTGCACCGTCCTTAAATGTTCCCTGTTTTGCACAACTCTGAAATATTCCCTGTTGTGCACCACCCTCAAAAACTCCCTGTTGTGCTCTACCCTCAAATATTTCCTGTTCTGCATCGATCTCAAGCACTCCAAGTTGTGCACCGTCCTCAAGCACTCCCTACTGTACATAACCCTCAAGTATTCCCTGTTGTACACCGCCATCAAGCACTCCGTGTTGTGCACCGCCCTCAAGCACTTTATGTTGAGCACTTCCATCAAAACTCCCTGTTGTGCACCACCCTCAAGCACTCCCTGTTGGGCACCATCCTCAAGCGCTCCCTTATGTGGTCCACGCTCAAGTACTCCCTATTGTGCGCCACTCTCAAGCACTCCCTGTTTTGCACCTCTGTTAAGCAATCCTTGCTGCGAATCACCCTAAAGCACTCCCTGTTGTGCACAGCCCTCATGCACTTGTTTTGCATCGCCATCAAGCACTCCTTGTGTTGCACCTCCCTCAAGCATTTCCTGTTGTGCACCTACTTCAAGCATTCCTTGTTGTGCACAGTCCTCAAGCTCTTCCTGTTGTGCACCTCCCTCAAGCATTCCCTGTTGTGCGCTACCCTCAAGCACTCCCTGTTTTGCACCACCCTCAAGCACTCCCTGTTGTGCATCTCCGTTAAGCAACCCTTGCTATGCACCGCCCTTAAGCACTCCTTGTTGTGCACCTACCTCGAGCACTCCCTGTTGTGCAAATACCTTGAGCATTCCCTATTGTGCACCTCCCTCAAATACTCCTTGCTGTGCACCTTGCCCATGCACTCCCTGCTGTGCACCTCCATGAAGCACTCCTTTTTGTGCACCACCCTCAAGTACTCCCAGTTGTGCACTGCCCTCAAGTACTCCATGTTCTGATCGCCATCAAGGAGTCCCTGTTGTGCACCTCTCCCAAGTACTCCCTGCTGTGCGCCATCTTCAAGCATTCACTTTTTTGAACCGCTTTCAAGCACTCCCCGTTGTACACCGTTCTCAAGTACTCCCTTTTGTGCACCACCCTCAAGTATCACCTGTTGTGCACCGTCTTCAAGCACTCCCTGTTATGCATCTTCCTCAAGCACTTCCTGTTGTGCACCTTCGTTAAGCAGTCCTTGTTGCGCACAGCCCTCATGCACTTATTGTTGTGCATCGCCATCAAGCACTCCTTGTGTTGCACCTCCCTCAAGCACTCCCTGTTGTGCACCTACCTCAAGCACTCCTTGTTTTGCACCGCGCTCAAGCTCTTCCTGTTGTGCACCACCTCAAGCAGTCCCTGTTGTGCACCACCCTCAAGCATTCCCTGTTGTGGGCTACCCTCAAGCACTCCCTGATGTGCACTACCCTTATGCACTCCGTGTTGTGCATCTCCCTCAAGCAACCCTTGTTATGCACCACCCTTAAGCATTCACCTGTGTGCAACATCTTGAAGCACTCCCTGTTGTGCACCTTCCTCAAGCACACCTTGTTGAGCACCACCCTCAAGCATTCCCTGTTCAGCACCTCCCTCAAGCACTCTACGTGAACGTTAATAAGGCTGACATGAGCCGATGATAAACATGCAGGCTGGAGCACAGGCTGAGGAAGGCTTCACCTGGCAGCCGCTGCCTCCCTGTGAGAGACGTTGCCAACAAGTGTGTGTGGGTGCTGATCAACTCTCCTTCCACGAACATTAGGCAAGGTCTCGGAGTAGGACCTGAGCAGGGCGTATTCCTCGTAAAGCACATCGGTAGAAGAATAACTAATTACCCACTCAAGGAGCTCTCAAGCTGAGTGTGAGAGCGAGTGCGTTTCTTCCTAGTCCTTCACTTATTCTTTCTGCTTGAGAAATTATCTCGTTTCTGTCGACATCCGCCTGAACAAACGATCAGCGAGAGGGACTGCGTCCACTTTTGTTCGCCTCTTGCCGATGGCTTGTAATAGGAGTGTCGCCCTTTGGTAACTCCAATCCGGCTGAGTTATTCTCCAGGGAGAACATTATATTCTTCTCCAACTTCCACTCAGTCGACTAGTCAAGAAGATTTAGTCTATCATTTATCCACCTTTATCCGGTTGAACAATTACTGAGAGGCGTTATAATTAGTCCTGTCTATTCCAGCCCGGCTAAGCGAACGCCGCCTAAGTGCTCCAGTTCTCTGTTCTCTCCTCCCTTCCGGCTGAGTAAACAAGCTCCCTCCGCCGCTTGTGTCTGGCTGATACGTGGTCGGTCGGAGTCCTGGTGTCCGCCAGCCTGGAAGGAAACAAGGACTGAGTCATGAAACATGAAAGTGGAGTTGCTCAGGTCTGGGAAAGTGGACTCTCTCCCAAGATATGGACGAGAGTGAAATAGAGTTTCAAGAGATGAAACAAAAGAGAAATGGGTCTTCAGAATTAGATCAGAGTAGGCACAGGTATTGTGTGGTAATAAGACAGGGCACTGGTCTTGCGAGGAGAAACAGACGCACATGTAACAGAAGAGGCACAGGTCTTGTGAGGGAGAAAAGAAGATTCTCAGGTCTTTACAGGTAACAAGGAAGAGGCACAGGTTTTATGAGGTGAAACGAAAGAGGGACAAGGCTTCAGAAGTGAAGCAGAGGAGGCACATCTCTTCAGGTAAGCCAGCACACAATTGCAGCTGTAGAATTATCTACTATTTAATTATCCCCAACAACCACTAACATTTTGAAGGAACTTAACAGACCACCATCCAGTGAAATATCAGGTGTCTACTCTGTTCCATGTAAAGTCTGTAATAATATGCGCATTGGACAAACGGGTGGATATTTAAAGGAGAGGATTCTACAGTATAAATATTCTGTAAGGACAGCCTCGGAATCAAACGCAATGTTCAAACATTTAGAACATTATTCACATCCAGTACATTGGGGAGTCAAGAATTGCTTACTCCTATTTGTCACTTACAGAAAGGGTTATTGTTGAATCCTTTCTAATCTAATTCAACAGAACCATTAACATTAATAAAGGAGAGTATAAGTTTTTTTTTTTTTTTTTTTTTTTTATGTT
>JAUUDW010355395.1:0-13151 GCA_032361385.1 Panulirus guttatus
ATATGACATTGCTAGATACAGGAGGATATAACTCCTGCTGCCTCATTTTTTTATCATTTTTGCCTAAGGTTTTATTTTGATATTGTTAGTTGGAAATGTAAAGATAGGTATGATTAGCAGGTTTTTTACTTGTATGGGGTTTATGTTTTTGTTTAAAGAAGTGAATTGTGATGATGCTAGTTGTTTGGAGATCATTCTAGTTAATCTTTAGCCATCTGTCTGAATTTTATCCTCATTAGAGACTCGTTGGAGCAATTATTATTTGCAACTTTTTTAATTGCAACACAATCACAAAACTGTAGGAAGTCATGTATTAACAAACCACTTTCCTTCACACAGCTTGTGATGATGGGAAGATCAACTTGTGGCACATTCCAGAGGGAGGATTAGCGCAGCCCACCAATGAACCCAATGAAACATTTATGGACATTGGCTCATCAGACAAGGTAAGTTATGAGACTGATAGAGACTTTGATGGTTTCCTTTTTACTATTTATCATTGATTTTACATTTTACTATAGCACTCACTACATTTCGCTGGCTAATTTTAGAGTTACAGTATATGTATTAATGGAAGCATAGTAGAATAACTCTTATTTTAAGTAGCAGTTCTGAAATGACACACTGGATATTGGTAGTATTATCCACAAGAATAGTGTCCATCGAATGTTTTATGCAGTACTTTATTACTTTAGTAATTGAATGATTGTAGAAAGAGATAGTTCATGTAGTAATAACACATTGGATGTTTTATATAGAATGGTATGCTTGGTATTAGTATTTCAAAAATATCAGGGTTAGTCACATTACATAAATATTTTTTTTTGATAGTACTGAGTTAACACATTGATGTTTAAGAGATTTTAGTGTGAGTAATATTCTGTAAATATCTTAATATGCAGGCAACGATATTGAAGTGGCATCCTCTGACAGCGGGAGTTCTGGCTGCGGCCTATGGAGACCATTCCATAAAAATCTGGGATCTTCACAGCCAGAGTGTTGCCATCACCCTTTCTGGCCATCCAGATCAAGTATGATAATTTCACATCTTTTTTCTTTTATTTTTCATACCTGTTTGCTATTTCCCGTGTTAGTGAGGTAGCGCCAGGAACAGATGAAGAAAGGCCACATTCACTCACACCTATTCTCTAACTGTTGTGTAATGCACAGGAACCAGAGCCCTCTATCCATGACCAGGCTCCACTGACCTTTCCACATTTCTCTTGGCCACTTCACTTACCCTGGTTCAGTCCATTGATAGCACATGGCCCCCAGAATACTAAAACATTTCGGTTCACTCTATCCCATGCACGCCACGCATCCTCCTGCATGTTCAGTTCTCAGTCACTCATGATCTTTTTCACTACATCATTTCCCCTCCAAGTTAGTCTCCCCCTTCTTATCCCCTCACTTTTGAAACTTGTATACTCTTTGTCAACCTCTCCTCATTCATCATCTCTATATGTCCAGACCATTTCAGCACACTCTCTGTGGCTCTTTCAGCCACCCTCTTCTTATTACCACATCTCTCTCTTACCCTTTTATTACTTACTTGATCACTTTGTTTAATCAATAACTCAGTTTGCTTTTTTACCTTGTATTATTTTCTGTATTAGTTAGACCACCATATAGAATTTTCTGTAGCGTATTGGTACTGGATCTTTGATATTGAGATTTAAAGAAAAATTCGTCATGAGGCACTTGGCCTAAGTGTAAGAGATAACTTATAAGAAGCATGTTTATAAAGATGACAATTGTTTTCGATAATATTATTTAGGAGTTAACTTCATTTTCCATTGAGTTGTTATGAATGAATTGACTTATTTTTTACTGTGGCACATGGAAAGTTGTGTAGAAACTTACACAGGCACTGCTGGTATCTAGCATGTTCATAAATGCTGATTTTCAGTAAAGGCATTCCCTTTGCTTAGGTGTGATGGAAAATGTTTCCATTTGGATAATGGTCACTCATGATTTACTGAGTCTTCACCAATTTTAGGAAGACATAACTATACACCAGATGTATGTCACTTAAAAAGACATGCCTAAATATCACCTTTGAATAACTTGATTCACCATCTTCTAAACATCACTTCGTAGGTATCATCATGATGGACATATGAAGTTTATCTGGTTATTATTTTGATACACAGATAGATGATTTAGGGCAGCAGATTATTTTGAAGTAAGGGTATATGTATTGGATGGTTAGCAGGTCAGTTTCCATTTGGAAAATATCCTGTTCACTGTAGGCCTTTTGAATATTTTAAGTTTTGGTTGACATGTACTCCTTTCTTTTCAGAATGTCATTAACATTGTTATAAGTTTCTTTTCAGGCTTTTAACATTTCTTTCCTGTATAAGAAGGGGCTGAATATCTCTCACCTAAAATGTTATCATTTATGGATGAGACCACACTCATTTATTATTTGGACTACTAATTGTACGACTGTCATTGCCACCACTCATGCTGTTTTGGAAAGTTAATATGCTTCTTTTGTCATTCAAGCAAACTGCAGATATTCTCATCTTTTCAGCTAACTTGGGTTTTGACACACTTTTGTTTTCCCATCTTTATGATATTACTCCTCTGTTGAATTGTTTCAGAAATGAAAATTACATCCTGGTAATATTCTGTGATAGTATTTTATCACATATGCACATGAACTTAGACATTTGGAAATGGTTCCATGTATATCATTGTGCTGAAAATTTAGGATACTGTTGTTTTGTTAATAGACTTGTTTAGTTTTCATATTTATTTTTGATTACTTGTCAGTAGGTACCAAATCATCAACGTACTTTGCATATTCATATTTCTGAATGATTTTGCCCCACAGCAGTATTCCCATCTGCTTAATATTACTTGTTTGTTGAATTGTTTCAAAAATAGATTTTAGTTTCCACTAATATTCTTAATCTAAACCTGATATATTTGCCGTAGTCATTTGTTGGCGTTTCAAGATTATTCCTTTTTCTTCTTTGTTTTTAGTGCTCATAAAGATTTGTGTTTCCTCTGCTTTACCCTTACTTTTTATTAGTTTTGTTCCACTTTGTCTTTGGTTCCTCAGTGTTTGCAGTTACTAACCAACAAAATATAACTTTTTTTTTTGCCAGATCTTTTCAATAGCATGGAGTCCTTGTGGCCGTTACCTTGCAACCATGTGTCGTGATAGTCACATACGTATATATGATCCAAGGCACTGTGCAGAACCCATCCAACAGGGAAATGGACCTGTAGGTGTGAGGGGAGCCAGAATATTATGGGCACTTGGTGGCAAATATCTGGTTACTGTCGGATTCAGCAAGTTAGTTCCCCTTTCTACTGTTTTCTTTATGATTGATATGACGTTTTGGTGTTAATGTTCAGGACGGTTAACTAATAATCATCATCTGAAACTAGAATGTTATATGTGGTGATCAGTCTCTTTACAGTACCACATATAAGTGTCTACAAGTGTTTTTCCATCACAGGTAGGATCATTTATTGGACTCTGAAAGTGGCTGTAAAATGATAAAGTAGATTTATGAAACATTTGCAAGTTTTCAAATTTGTAACCTGAGGGTATATTTAAGGTGCACAAATTAGAGGTTTTAGTTTTAGATATGACCAATTTCAGTTTCTATAAAGTTTATTGGGCAGAAATTAAGTGTTTTTTTTACTTGAGTTCAGATGTTTTGGTTATTAATAAAAGTTTAATTCCACCCCAACCCCTAACATTAGCTGTAAGTACTTTGATTTTAAGCATATGACCAGATTGTTCACAGTTGGAGAGAATGGTATAGTGCTGTTGACATCACTGTAAGTGTGAGATTTTTTTATTAGTTTATTAATACCATGAAGACAACTTGAACTGATGTTAATCATTTTGTTTATAAACTACACGTGTGTGTGAAAGGGAATTAGTATTTTTAACCCAGTTCTACAGAACAAGTTTATTTTCCATTGAAACTTTTTTATATATCTATTTCAGAATACTCCACATTAAAGTAAAATGGGCTTTTGGACAGTGCTATTTAATGTAGTCTATGATGTTCTAGGATCTGCATTTGATGATGTCTTGACTTTAACTAATGACTCTCCCACAATAATTCTCCAGTGATATACCATACAACCCAATTCAGTATCCTTGATAGTCTAGGATAGTTGCAGTATTCATCGACAATGATTAGCCTAATGACATGGTAAGGAAAGCGTTCTGAACAAGGATAATAAAAGCATTAGTAATTATAGTAACCATAACCTGTAAAAGTGTAGGAAATACAGTACATTTATATCCCACATGTAAGCCATTTGTGGTTATAAAAGATTGTTGACAGTGCTACATTTTAAGGTGGGTAGGTTTTGGTAGGCAGCCAACCACCAGGGAGGTATTTTACCAGTACTACCCACTTGAGTATGGGGACGGTTAGTGACATTTGATTAGTGAGCTAGCTCTTCAGTGGTTCTCAAGTTGCACTCCTCTGACCCAGGTAGCTGTCTTTTCTTTCTGCCTCACTAACACATGGACTACTGGCATTCTGTCCACAAACGTACAATCTCTCCTTGTCATACATTACACTTTACAACACTTAACTCAACAGCTCATTCTTCATAACTTTAGATTTTTCTGCACTGAACACTATGTGCTATCCCTGCCTTTTGGCAAAATAGTAGGAGCGGTAGATAGAAGTAGTAGGTAGGAACATTTAGGCCGGAGCATTTGGTAGAAGATTTAGATAGAAGTAGTTGGAAAGAGCATTAGATAGAAGTAGTCAGTAGGAACATTAGGTAGGAGCCTCAGCAAACACTGCACTAGAGTTGCCCTCTGCCTGTGGCCTGTTAAGGGTGAGGCACTAAAGGTTAAGAAGTGGCATTGGAGTTCACGAATTATGGAGACTCTATTGCCCTGGCCACCCTTTTGAGGGAGTTCCAATTGGAATGGGCATCAGAGATACTGATAGACAGAAAGATTGTACTCCTAATGACACAGCCTTACCAAAGGTGACTTTTCACTCGTGGTGTAACTTAAAGCAGGTGAGTCTGGTAACTCCTCTAGATATAGTTTGGGTGGGATGGTCCTAGTGCTGCTGCATAAAACTGAGTGCTTATAAATTCTAATCCAAACAAATACCACCCTTATGCCAGAGAAATCCCAAACATACTCATGAAACACTATTAAAAATCGACCAAAAACCAACCACATCCCAAAACAGGAAAGTCTTTTACTTATTCATAATTACCCCAGGACCCCTTTTCTGAAAGGGTCCTAGTGTTACCCAGGACCCCTTTTCCTGGGAGCCCTACAGCCTAAGGCTGCACTACACTCAGAAGCAGCGATAAGGTCTTTGACGAGACTGTACTCTTTTTTGTCAACTGACAACAATACACCCTATCTAAGGGAAAATAAGAAAATCTAAATTATCTTTGAGCCCATAGGGGTCTATCCAAGATGAGAAACAACGCGAATCACACAGCATCATACTTACGTGTTGGTTCTGACTCAGAAGTGAGATTCAGGGTAACAAAATTTGCAGGAAAAAGTCCTTCTCCTCTGTGATTGCTTCCCTTCCACCAGTTTGGATCACTACTGTCCTGAACCAGAACTGCCGAAGATGATACAATCATTAAAGATCACCAACAAAGATGTCAAAAAATAATTAAAAAGGGAAGGATAAAAATCTAGAAAACTGAAGGTGAAGATACCAAAGATAGAATTAAAAGCTTGGCAAGCTGCTAAAGTTATGAAGAAAGTAATCAAAATACTTTTCAAGTCAAGAGACTGATTTTTGCAATCTAAATGAAGACTGAAGGCCATGTGCTTGGCAGTCCCTTCCAGTCAAGGAAGTTGGACCATAAAATATTTCAAACCACCCAAAAAAGTATGCACTGCTGATAGGCCAACCAATCAAAGCCAATAAAGATTTGAGAATAAGTCTTCACTCCCCAACATTACATATGTACAATGAGGTCGTGTGCAGCTCACAACCTGTGTGTTGAGACAAAAGGCCAGATAAAAACAGCTTAACACAAAACAATCTGGCCCATGGTCATGATGCATCAGTTTCACAGTATGCGTCATTTAAGCTCCTACAACAATGCAGGTGATATAAAACCTATTTTTTGCAATCATTAGAGCTTAAAAGACATATGCTTCATTACAGCTTGAAATACTTTTGCAAAATCAGGATGATAGCTCTAGATAGGGAAAGGTGAAAACTAATCATACAGTACCTGCCGAAAGTCTGAGGAATAGGTTTAAAAAACCTTTCATTTTCTTTATTTCAGTACTTTGTGTGGCCAACATGTGCCTTCAAAACAGCTTGTATCCGTCATGGCATGGAGTCAGTAAGGTTTCTGCAGTACTCAAGGTCATTTCCGTTCAACCAGATGTCTCTGATGGATTCAAGAAAGAGAGGAATTGAAGAGGTGCTCTTTTCTTGAAGTCTAAGCTTCATGTGAGACCACAGATCCATGTGGGATTCAGGTCTGGAGAATTCCCAAGCATTTGAAGGACGTTCACCTGCTTGTGTGACAAACATTTCATGACCTTCTTTGCCTTGTGGCATGGTGCACTGTCTTGCGTAAAGAAGCTGCAGCCATGGATCTCAAAAAGATTCATCATGTGATCACGAACTTCAATATAGCGGTATCCATTCATTGTGATATTGTTGGGAAGCACATGAAATCCCCCATGCCGTAACTCTCCCCTAAAGCAACCCAAAATCATGACTGAGCCTGGGCGGTTGACAGTCATTTGCACAAAACGGGGGTTAAAGGGTTTCATGTTTGCCACAGAGGTCGGTCCTAAGCCCAATTCTTTTCATAATATTAATTAATGATCAAAAAGTCAATCTCACATCTAAGATCTCCAAGTTCACTGACGAAACTAAACTATGAGGTAGAGCTGTGAACAGGTGGGACTGCGAAATGATTCAGAGAGACCTTAACTTACTAACAAAGTGGTCAGACAGATGGCAAATGAAGTTTAATGTAGACAGGTGTAAAGTTATGCACTTTAGAGACAAGAATATATGTTATGACTCCAAACTATTTGGAAACCCTCTAACTAAACTAAATGAAGAAAATGACCTTGAAGTTGGCATTAGCAACAATCTAAAGTACACTAAACAGAGTCAAACAGCAAGTAAAAAAGGGCAAACAAATGTTAGGTTCCATAACCAGGAACATAGATTACAAAACACCCGAAACAATTCTCACACTTTATAATTCTCTAGTAAGACCACACCTTAAATTTGCAGTCCAGTTCTGGTTCCCAAACTATAAAAAAGATGATAAAAAGTAGAACAAGTACATCAAATTCAGGCTTGGACTGGATATTTCACTGGGATACAGAAAATCTCTCTATTGAAAACTCCTAGCAACTCCTGTCTCTCCTTTGACCGTTCTGTAATTTCACCTCTTGACTCAATGAACATACTTGGTATTAATTACTATAACATCCACTCTTTCTTGGAAACTCCACATTACGGGAACAGCTAAGTCTGCCTCTAAGAAACTGGGGGCCCTGTTTAGATGTCATAACTTCTCTTCTGAACAGCTGCTTCATTTATACATGGGATTGATATTCCTAGTATGAAGTACTGCTCTCACATTTGAAGTGGTTCTAGATCTGTTTCCTTATTTGACAAAGTTGAGTCGAAAGCTGTCCGACTTATAAACTGTCTCAAGCGAACTTCCAAATTTGACCCCTTTGCTCAAAGCTGCAATGTTGTTTCACTTTCCCTTTTCTATAGGTATTACTTTGGCTGCTTGTGTTCCCTCACCAGTAGCTAGACCACGCAATACTCGGCAAGTTGCTGTGTCACATGATTATTGTGTGGCCATCGGCAACTCAAGGGTGGGCCATTTTGACACCTGCTTCTTTCCCTACACATCGAAGCTTTGGAATTCTCTACCTTAACATGTCTTTCCCATTACCTATGACCAGGCACATTTCAAAATACAGGTCTTTCACTTTTTCAAAAATTCATAAATACTTTCCCTCATCTTCTGTTTTTCCGTTTCATAATTCTCACAAAGAGGCTAAAACGATTGGATCTCTTCTCCCTTAAAAAATGTAGACTTCGCAGCAACTTATTCCAAGTGTTCAAAATTCTGAACAAGTTCGAGAACGTAAATCACGAACATCTTTTCGAAATACAAGAAAAATACGGTTACTACGCCAAACAGAATAAAACTCAAAGCTAAATGATGTAGTACGGACGTGGGATAAAGCTTCTTTTCCTATAGGTGCGTTGAGCACTGGAATAAGTTACTGTCAGACGTAGTGAATGCTAAGACTATAAATATAAATACCTTCACAAGTCATCTTTAAAAATTCCAGTATACTCTGAGAAAAACACCAGAAATAAACCGTATAAATGACAGTGGTAACGTGGACAGTGGAGAAGGATAATGTGCAGCAGCAGAGAGTCGGTGATAACATAAAAAACTGCTGAGCGGAATTACATTTTTGTATCGTTAAACTTTTTTTTTTTTGCCAGACAACGCAGTTGTGGGCCAATCAGCCCTCCTGTTTTCTGTCTTTCTCATGTAATCTCATGTAAACTGTCCCCAATTTTGAGTTTTTCTTTTCTTTTTTTTACAGTAGCAGAACCTCCTACCTCATTGGGTACAATACTGCCATTACGCAAAATTCACATTATGGCTGGGTCTTATTTGATATAAAGAAGGATTATAAAAGGGATAAAGAAGAGACATGGGAAAGCACTTAAGACTTTTGGAAGAAGTGAAAATCCTGTCTTTTAAACTGTACCAGGTCATAGTTACTGGAAAAGACATGAGAGGGTAAATAGTTCCAAGCTTCAAGGTGTAGGGAAAGAAACAGTTATCAAAATGGCCCACCAGTGAATTGCCAAAGGGCACACAGTAATCATGTGACTCAGCAGCTTGCAGACAATTCCATGGTCTGCCTAGTGATGGATGCACACAAGCAGCTACCTCTAAGGAGCAAAAACCAAAGTAATACCTACTGAAGAGAGAAAGTGTACAAACGTTGCTGCGTAAGGCAAGCAGATCAAGTTTTGAAGTTAGCCTGGGACAGTTTTTAAGTTGGATCGCTTTTGACTCAACTCTGTCAAGTAAGGTTGCAGAGCTATAAGCACCCCAAAAGTGAGAAAGGAACTCCATATAAACGGAACAGTTGTTCAGAATGAAAGAAACTCTGACATCTAAACAGGATTCCTAGTCTCTTAGAGGTAGGCTTGTCTATCTAAACAGGATTCCTAGTCTCTTAGAGGTAGGCTTGTCTATTTCCATAATGTGAGGTTTCCAGGAAAGACTGTATATTACAGTAATACGAAGTATGTTCACTGAGTCAAGAGATGGAATTACAGAACCATCAAAGGAGAGAGGAAAGCTGTGTGGAGTTTTTCATGGCAAGATAGGTAGAAACTGGGTCTTGGAGGCAATAAACTCAACCAAATTTTGTCTACCCCACTCGGATATCTTGTCCAAGTCTGACTTTGTTGAGGAAGTTGTACCAAGATGGGTTGTAGAACGCATGAGAGAAGGAGCAGAACTGAAGGATGAGGAGGACTGCAGTGTTTGAGTCATCAGCATTTGAGTGCATTTGGTTATTTGTGGAGGAAAGGAAATTGTTGATAAAAAGAAAATGTGTAGGGGACAGGACAGAACCTTGAGGGACACTGCTGTTGATGGAGAAAGTGGGGGAGGAGGCTTATCCATCAACATCCACAGAGATTAAACTGGCTTGAGAGGAAGCTAGAGATGAGGGAGGGAAGCCAAAAGAAGGGAACTCAGAGATGAGCCCTTATGCCAAACCCTGTCAAAAGTTTTGGAATGTTAAGGGCATCTACATACGATTCCCCAGAATCTTTCATTTAGTACAATAGGAAAGAATATCACCAGTGGATCTCATCTTATGGAAGCCATACTGGTATTCAAAGAGAAAACTGTGAGATTCACGATGTTTAAGGATATGAGAGCTGAGGTGGGTTTCAAAGCTTTGAAAGTGGTAGATGTCAAATCAACAGGATGATAGTTCGAGGGGTTGAAATGGTCACCCTTCTTCAGGTTGGGGCGTATCAACGAATGCTTCCAAGAAGAAGGAAAGCTCTGGTTTTCAAACAGAAATGGAACAGAAGAGCAAGCGCATGATCAAGTTCAGAGGCACACTCTTTCAGTACACATGGATGGATGCCTTGCTTGTATTCTGAAAGAGAAGTGCTTTTCGGACAGTCCGAAAGGAGATTATGGGGAGGGGCATAGGATGAGTAAGAGGAGCATCAGGGGGTGAAGGAATGTTAGAGCCATCCACGGTAGAGTTAAAGGAGAAAATGGAACCAAAAAGTGCTGCTTTATCTGCGGGAGAGATTGATCCAGTAAAATCTGAATGGAGAAGTGAAGGAAAGGTATAGCGACAAAGGTTTAGTGATGCCACACAGACCAATCGCTGGAAGATGAGAGGTTATCATACTTCCTTTGAATAAAGGAACACTTTGCTTCATGGGTAACCTACTTGCAATGACTACGGGTAGTGATAAATGCTGAATGGAAGTCTTTCCAAGCCCGATGTGCCTGATCCTTTCCCTGAATGGTCTCAGAACAAGAAGAAGAGGTCGTCTTGGATGCATAGGGGATAAATGCTTCCATTCCCACAAGAGAAACCTCTGCTATGTATTTGGCAGAGAAAGAAGGTATATTACCAGTACTATTGCCTGGGTATTCCCTACGGATAAGGGAGAAAGAATACTTCCCACATATTCCCTGCGTGTCATAGAAGGCGACTAAAAGGAGAGGGAACGGGGGACTGGAAATCCTCCCCTCCTGTTTTACTTTACCAAAAGAAGGAACAGAGATAGGGACAAAGTGAGGAGTTTTCCCTCTAAGGCTGTCATATGTTCTTGAATGCTACCTTGCTAACTCAGGAAATGGTGAGTATGTATGAAAAAAAAAATGCTTGGGTATCAGGTGAGTTAGTGACAGCTGCTGAGTGAGCCAGTACTTCAGTGGTTGTCAAGTTGCACTCCTCTGACCCAGGAAGCTGTCTTTGGTTTCTGCCTCACCCACACGTGGACTAATGGCATTCTGTTCACAAACATACAATCTTAATATGCCACACACAACACAACACTTAACTGGAACAAACTATTCTTCATATCTAGATTTTCCTGTAGTGAACACTATGCGCAAGCCCTGCCTTTCAACAAAATGGCAGGAATAGTGGATAGAAGGAGTAGGTAGGAATATTTAGGCTGGAGCGCTTGGTAGAAACATTAGGTAGTAAGCAGGAACACTAGATAGTAGTAAACAGTTGAAACATTATCTCGGAGCCTCTGCAAACACAGCGTGAAAGTAGCCCTCTACCTCCAGCCTGTTTAAGGTGAAGCAATAAAGGCTATATGAAGCGGCACCGGAGTTAACTAGTTATGGAGAGACTATCTCCATGGCCATCCCCTTCAGGGAGTTCCAGTTAGAACAGGCATCAGAGATACAGATAAATAGATAGACAGTTAGACAAATACATAGAAGGATCACCACATAAGAGACGGTAATGTACCCAGGGAAAGTCAGAAAAGAATTTTTCAAGTTCTTCCAGTCAGCTTTGTTGAGTTGCTAATATCTATGCCTAAAAGGGCTACTGGAGGAGGTGGTGCCATTAGAGGAGATACATTTATAAGAGTGTGATCAGAAGAACCAACTGGGGGCAAGATTGCGTACATACAGCGGGATGGATGAGAGGTGAAAAACAGATCCAGAATAATCAGTGGTCACAACAGTCAGGAATATGGACAGGGTGGGAGAACATTTTTTTCTAGATCATTGAAAATGGAGAACATGTGTGCTTCAATCCTCCCATCATCTGTATGGGATGAATTCAACCACTAACTATGGTGAATGTTGAAATCCCTTAAGAATGGTGAGATGATGCTACAGTCTCGTGGCAGGAATTTACATAGTCGAAGAAAGATAAAAAAAATTTGTAATATTGGGAGGGCAATAGGCATCATAGAGGAAAAGCGTGGTAGATTGGAGACAGACCTTGAGCCAAATAACAAAGTTTGGGGACTCAAGGCCATCTCTCTTTCCCTTCTATTACTTACTCAATTGAAAAATCTCATACCACATACCATCTGAAAACATTTCATTTCCAACACATTCATCCTCCTCTGCACATCCTCATCTACAGCCCATTTTTCACTGCCATTTGATATTGTTGGAACACCTATACCTTCAAACAACCCGTTTTGGCCCTTCCAGATAATTCTTTCTCTTTCCACCCATTTTCAATTCGCCCATCCTATGACTCACGTCATCTTCCATGGTTACATTCACTGTTATGTTCACTCCCAGGTGTCCAAAACACTTCAGTTCCTCCAATTTTTTCTCCATTCAAACTCACATCAAAAAATTTGTCGCTCAATGCTGCTAAAGCTACTAGCCTACCTTTCACTCACATTCACTCTTAAACTCCTCCTTTTACACTCTCCTCCATACTTAATCAACAGCTTCTGAAGTATCTCACTCAAATCTGCCACCAGCGCAGCAGCATCGACAAACAACTGACTTACTTTCGAAGTCCCCTTATCCCCTATAGATTGTGCTTATTCACCCCTCTCTGAAAGTTTCTTACATTTACTTCCCTGGCCATCCTATCCATGAACAAATTAAACAGCCATATTGACATCAAACACCCTGCCGCAAACCAACCTTCATTTGAAACCACTCACGCTCCTCCCTTCCTATTTGTAAACATGCCTTACACCCTTGATAACAACTCCTCACTGCTTGTTAAAGCTTCCTCCAAAACCATATATACTTAAGACATTGCACGAGGCACCTCCATCAACCCTGTCATGTGCTTTCACCATATCCATAAATATCACAAACAAATCCTCCTGTTTCACTAAGTATTCTCACACACATTCATTGAAGTAAACACCAGATCCACAAATCCACTAACATTTCTGAAACCATACACTTCCTTCCCCAACCTGATGCTCTGTATATTCTTTCACCCTTTCAATTACTGCTCTCCCATACAACTTACCAGGTAAACGTAAACAAGTATATATCTCTGCAGCTTGAACACTCAACTTTCTCCCCCTTGCCTATATACCTATGCAAGCATTCTGCAAATCGTCAGGCACCTCACCATGATACATACACAGGGTGAAAATTATTAC
>JAUUDW010355505.1:0-13150 GCA_032361385.1 Panulirus guttatus
TTTTGCTACTGATATGTTAAACCTGGCACTTACCGATATTAAGATTCATTTGCCACCTGTGAGCCCAGTTCATCAGTCTTATCTCCGTCCGTTTAGAGAGTTCATAGTAAAGATAACGGTATAGTAGAGATAAGAGTGTATTGAAGATAACTTGTAGTAGAGATAAGGGTGTAATCAGAGGCGGCCTTTACTGAAGGGTATATTGGGCAGGGAAGGGCCAGCCCATACTTTTTATAGGACTCCAGATTTTTGTATATTATCAATATCGGATTAAGATACCTTCATTGCAGTGCCATGGCTCTCTCCTTCCCTTCTCGCCACGTACTTCTCTCGTACGCCACCAGGGGGGAACACAGAGAAGACTTTTTTTTTATCTCGTTCGGCAGGGTTGATGTTGGCAGCCTAGTCCTGTGTCGAGTCCTGTGAATCACTTGTGCGTCTCTCGGAGGAAGAAGATGTTTGGGGCTTCAGTCGTCTAGAGATGCTTAATTAAGTCTTGCACTGTACAGTAGCTTCAGGGCGACCTTCCTTGGAATATTGAATCTTACCAGATAACATCATTTGAACCTGAGGACGAGATCAAACAGAATTCGAATGTGTTTAGGATCGTTAAGTTCGTTAGCCCTGCGACTGCTACCTCGTTCAGACGCATGTATCTCCCGACAGCCGACAACACAAGCTAGTGGACTATGTATGAATATGATTCACCCCCGGTGAATCGAGTGGTCCTACTTACTTACTTACTTACACTCGACAGGTACTCATTCACTAAGATTTATGGGTCTTCCCACTGCAGAGTAAACAGTCCAGTTACACAGAGATGCCATACATAGTCAATGGTGGTAACATCAGCTTTTGTAAATAAGCAGAAAATCCAAGACAAACATCCTGGAGAATCAGGTGACATTGTGCAGCCAACCCTACCACCTCTCGTCCTCAAGTGCCTTTGATGAATCACCCGACAAGGGAAGCTCTGACATGTGGACAAGGAGCAGCAGGAGTTTAGTGGGTCGGTAGAAAGGAGGGTAGTGATGTGTGTGCGAGGCTCAGGTGCGAAGTCTTTTCCGCCGCCACCGCCTCCTTCCTCGCCACCCCAGGCGGGTGCTGTGTGGGCTCTGTTTTTTTTATTATTATCATCCGTACTGTGCCTAAAGTCTTATTAGATATTGTACCTCCTTTGTATAATGCCTTGATGTAGTTCCTGAAGTCTTATTAGACATTGTACTTTACATAACGCCTTGATGAAGCTCGTGAAGTCTTAATAAACAATGTACTTTCTTTGTATGGTCTTGATGATTTTTTTTTAGTTTTGTTAGACTTTACACTATCTTTGTATGATGCCTTTGTAAGGGTTTTGAGTCTTATAGAGCACTGTACTTTCATTGTATGATGTTCTGATGAATTTTACGAATTTGAGTAGCTGCTTGTCTTTACTTATAGTAGTTCTTGATCAGTTTTCTCCTTCTTCTGGCTCTTAGGTCGTTGCATAGGTCATGGCTGTCTGTGGAACACCATCTGCTTAAGAAACGTCATCTGGATGGATGTAAATCTGTCCACCTTTCGAGTATTATTTTATACGGTGACTTGTTAAATAGCAGTGGACGTATTAGGCTGCTTCTGCATCTCGCCAGGTTGTTGCTAAATAAATAAAGCTAGTAGATATACAGATTTGTCAGTCAGCATGAGTAAGCCTCATAATTAATTGAATATGAATTAATTAATCTATATTGGGAAGAACTGGTCAGATGTGTTGATTTTGTTATTTGCAACGTGAATGGTAATTAACACAGTATTAAAGCGAACTATATATTAAATCACAGTTGCTCGTAATGCCCCCTAGAGTGGAGGAGGAGCTATTGTAACTGTGATCAAGTAGGGGTGGAACTGTAAGGGATTAAAGAGTGAACCACTGTTGACAGCCCAGTGGGCATAGTTACCACTGAATTGGGCTTTTCAGTCAGATGTCACTCATTAACTGGTTCCAGCAGGACTGAGGCACATGTATGTAAGTCCTCATCATTTTGAAGATATTATGATATAATGTTAACACATTTTGGGCTTGTATGTACGCTGTGGTCGCTGTATAAGATTTTTCAGGTAGGAAGCTTCCGCGAGTTCCCTTTGTTCCTGGCTCTTGTACACCATTCGTATGTTGCATCTCGCCAGGCTGGCGACCCGCGCGTGGTGGTTCTTTGTTATCTCATTTGTTGCACCTCTCTGGATTTGGGGAACGCCATCGGGCTGCTGCACCACGCCCTCCGTGGCTGCTATACGTCGACTCTCTTGGCTGCTATACGTCGACTCGCTTGGCTGCTATACGTCGCTTCTTGGCTTCCGCACGTAGCTCACTGGCTGCTGAATACTTCGCCTCTTGACGAATTTCGGCCGACTGCTACACGCCATCTTCTGTCAGATGTACCCCTTATCTTGCTACCGGACTTCGGTTGTGTATTAGTATCTCTCCAGCCCATGAGTCGGACTTCGCACCTCTCCATACCGCACCTCCTCATTTGCCCTAGTGTCTCTCTAGGCCACACTACACCATTTGGGACTTATCTGTCTGTCTCTCTCTCCAAGCCTCAGCAGCTTGCTTGAACTCGGCATCTCTTCCAGACCGCTGCACCTCACTTGGACCTGCATCTCTCCAGACCGTAGCATCTGGTCTGGCCCGATGTGGCCCGATGCACCTCACCTGGTCAGCCACCGAGGGATCAATGAGGAGGGCGGCTGAAGGCGTGTCTCGGAGGCTCCCCCGAGCTGGGTGGAGGACTTGTCCGGCCTCGCGATTGTTCCCATTGTTATGTGGCTGCGGCGGCCGCCGTCCGCGGCTGGATCCTCTCTCACTCCTAGCCCCATCGCTGATCCATCGGTCGGACCGCTTCCAAAACCCCATGGCACTCTGCGGTCACACACACGTCAACGGCTCTCGCCAAGTCGGTGTTCGTCACGTCAGCTGTCCGTCAGCATTCCCCTTCGTCTCTCTCTCTCTCTCTCTCTCTCTCTCTCTCTCTCTCTCTCTCTCTCTCTCTCTCTCTCTCTCTCTCTCTCTCTCTCCTAGTGCCTCGACAGCTTTATTTTAATGATGAAACACCAGAGCGGCATTATCTTTATGCCCCGGAAAATCATGCCTTGATTGTGTTTTTGCAGATTGTGTGATTTCCATGAAGTCTGCTGACTTGTTTCGAGGAACTCTTGAAAATTTTAATGATGTGAGATGTTGCTGCAATATGTCGGTCGTGTGTTTGTTTTTTTTAGGGGGGGGAGAGAGAGTTTCCTTTCTTCCTCCTTAATGTATTTGGGTCGTGTGAGTCAGTTTCTAACTTTTGGTGATTATGCCAGAGTCCAGGCTCTCTTTTCCAGAAGGTACTTAGCGCCCGTGCTAATGGTGTTTTGTATTTCTTTAAAAAAGACGGCGCAGTTTTGGTCCCAGAAAGAACACTGGAGGCTGAGACGACCCACCAAAAAGTCGACTAGGGGGTGTACTTAATGTAAAATAACAACGTTATCTCGCATCCTCGTCATTGAGGACACCGATGCAGTTTTAAGGCCCTAAATTTCAGATAAGTTTGTGAAATGTTATACCGGTTGTATGATACAGGAGGGAGTCTTAGGTTTGGTTCATGAACTCCGTGTCTGTCCTGATGATCGTGTAAGTCGAGCCTTGAAGTATTCTGTTAATTCCTCCCATGCCACAATGCACGTATTCTGTCCGTCGGCCTGTGTGTGAGTGGAATCAATGTCTTTTTCTGTCTATATTGCAATATTTTTTCAGTGTTTCCGCATGTGAAGAAAAAGACTGAGGTTTTCTAGTGCTTCAGAAATTCCCGTGTTACTGCATAATGATTTTTTTTTCTTGTGGATTGTGTCTTATTTATATATATATACACAATCTAGGTCATGCCTAAGGGGCCTTTCTTTTTCATCTAGTGATGTCCCACTTATGTCTATGTACCGGAAGTTCAATGGGCCAGGCGTCGTTTGCTCTCCTTCATTGAAGTGGGCCCGTGTACTGAAATTATTCATTCCATTAACAAACTCCCCAAGCCCCCCCCCCTTCCTCCCCCGTAAGGGTCTCCTAGGCCAAACAGACCAGCAACGTACCCCATGAATAGCATCTACATACCATGCCTTCGTTAGAGCACGGTTCCTCTCTTACTCATTACTCCTGGTGTGCATTACCCATACCGTACGATGGGTTCGTGAATTTGTCATTGTTACGAGTCTGATGGGTGAGTCGTCTTGGTATATAATGCAAGGCTCTTTTCATCGTGCTTTTGCCATATTCTTTCGTTTTGCTTGTCAGACTGATGCAGTTGGAAATAATCGAAGAGTCGATAAAGGGGGCTGTTGAAATTACATTTCTGAAATGTTTTCTTTGAGGAGTTGCTGGGGGAAGGCTGTTGTGTGATACGTCTCTCTCTCTCTCTCTCAACCTCCTCGTCTTTTCCTCGTCTCTCGTTTCGTCTCTCATTACCTGTTGGTGTCTCCTGTCTTCCCCCTTTCGTTCCGATCTCAGTTCTCTTTCTTATTTTCACTGGCGCGTTCATGACTGCAGTGTGATTGTCCCGAGGTTGATGGAAGGACTTTTTCTTTATATATTTCAAGTGTTTTTTTCCGTTTTTAGACTTTACTGCGGAGTAATTTCACTTAATGGTGAGTTACGTACATCGTGGAAGCTCGAGTGCGTCTATTTAGTAATGTTTCTTGCTTCATTATTCATCTTTACTGCTTCTTGTTTTAAACACATCCTCATCTTCTTTAGTTACTTCATCTTATAAGGTTTTGTGCAAGTTTGAGTTAAGTTTTTTACCTTTACTCACAGCGCTTTAGCTTTATTTGTTGAGCTTTTTGCCCCCTTCAGTGATTTGTATATATATTTGTTCTCACTTTTCACTTTTGCCGTACATCTCTCTCGTGTCACTGTCTCACTTTTTATTTTGTCCTTTTTCGTATCCTTTTTTTTTTCCTATTTCAGATTTTATTCCCCATTTGTCTTCCTGACAACTCTGCTTTTACTTCGTGCTGAGCACCTGCGGTGTAGGGGAACAGAGCGTGGGCTTGCCCGGTGGTGTGAGTGGGGCGACCCAGCTCCACCCATTGGTGCCTGCTGGCGTTGCCTCCGCCCACACCGCTTTCCAGGACACCCACCCATACCCGTTGCCGGTACTCCAGACAAACCCCCTCCCTCCCTTCCTCCTCTTGTCTGTCCGCCACTTACAAGTCATCGCTCAATGGATTGTCTGGTACACTGTAGTCATAATTAGTCGGACGTCCCCTCAACACAGATTGGCTACCTCTCTTTATTTCCTACCTCTTATGCATCGGTAGCCCACCCAACCACCCCCCACTTCCACCTGGTCCAATCAGGGCTTTGAATCAGACCTTGTCTTACGCGTCCAAATGATTTATTGACAACAGCCAACCCTGTCCTCCCCACCACCCTCAGCAGTCATCCTCCAGTGCTCCCCACCAAACACACACACACACACACCACACAGTCCTTCCTTCCCCCTCTACCACCACCACCCTCAGCGCCCGCGCCAGACCTGGCATAACCCAGGGGGCAGGAGGGCCCCGCCTCGGTATAATATACTGGCCACCAGCGACCCATCGTGTCCATTAAACCTTCAGAGTGCAATGTTTAAGACGCCCGCTGAACGACGGCCGTGAATCGTCTTAATAAAACTCGTGACGGTGAGGGCTCGCAGCGGCCCTTTACGAGGACGGCCTGTGGCAGCGAGTAATGACCATCTCCTGATGGAGGTGTCATCGGCAGGGAATCTCGCTCGCTCGCTCCTCCCACCCGGGGGAGGAACCAAAGAAAGGCGCCGGGGTGGGTTCGAGAGCATCCATAGCGGTTGAATTGGAAGGTGAATGTATGTTTTAAGAAGGAAGCGAGGGTTGGGGGGTTGCGATGGACTGGAGAAAGGGGAAAGATCGTGTTTTCGGAGGATGCATCTCTTGATGGAAGACCAAAGATTCGTGTGGGATAGAATTGAATATATATGGAAAAGGAATGCGAATACGTGCTTGTGGATGATTATAAAACGGAGAAAAAAACGTGTTGATTTATGAAAGTGTTCGTGTCTTTAGGATCCTGATTGAGGACAGGAGCCCAAGACAGCTACCAGGAGGAGAACAGGGAACTGGACAAGATGTGGTTCATCAGAGCGACAGCGTTGATCGCGAGGGGAACCATCCTTATACCAGGATGATGCGATCTGTTAAGAGGAATGAGGAATTTTCTCACCATAACGAATGAATGATAGGATGATAAGAGTGCGACTGAAAGGTACAGTTTATGCGAAAGCTTAGACACCATTTAGGAAGAAACATAAAAAGCTTTCATTCTCTGAGTCACTCTTACACATCACACACCCTGCTGAGATTACGTTGTCTCATGGCTATAATACACATATTGAATCGAGCTTTCTCTTTCCACTTCTCTGTTCTTGTACATTCAGACACCCAAGAAGCCGGCGTCTGCTCCTCTCGTCTCGTAGATCAGCCAAGACACGGGAAGCTTCGAGGCAGACATCGATGTGTGTTGGTGGGTCGTCAGGCCGGATAACCTCCTCCTTTCCTACATAATGTCTTCCATATCGCGGAGCAGAGCAGCGAGAACTAAGAGCTTCGAAGTGGCTCCCTAGATACCCGACTCCTTCCCTCCGCACTGCGCCCTGAGCCACCAGGTCACCAGCAGGGAAGCTTTTACGTCCGCTGAGTCTGACTTACCTCAACAGGCAAAGCATTTCTGACCTCCAGGGGAAGGTAAGCTTTCGGTACAGTCCACATCCTTGCCCAAGCCACGTTTCTGTTCAGGGTTTCATTTGCACGAGAAAGGTAAGCCACTGCCGAACAGGAGAGCCAACCACCCACATGAGCCACGCTCCCACTACGTAAGCATGTTAGCCACACCTCCAACGAGTGAACCACACCCCTTCCCGTGCGAGCCGTTCACATAAGTCACCACCATCACTATCAAGTCACCCAAGAACCACAAGGTGATTGAAGCCTACTCAGCAGTGAGTAAACCCTCCACTGGATGGGCCAAGCCCCCTTTGTGGACGACGCCCTTATAAGTCACGCTCCGCCCGCCAGGTGAGTCAAGCCCCTACACGGTAAATCAGCAACCCTACGGGACGCACCACCACTAACTTAACCCCCAGCTGTCATGTCCGTACCCGCAACTGTCATATCCTTCTGCTGCTCGGTAATCTGCGCACTAACAAGTAGATTATACTTTCCAAGCCAAGGAAATTAGTCCCCCCAGTCAAGCCACGCTTTTAACCAGATAAGCTCCTCCATGGGTGAGCCACAGCCTTACTAGATAAGCCGTATCCTTCCAGCCAAAAGCCAAGTCCCATGTAGGCCACGTCCACCGGGTCTGCCACGCTCTCTACCAAATCACCCGCCAACCCCCCCTCCCTAGAGGATGGGGTGGTGGGGGGACTCCAGCAGGTTACTGGTCGCAGCATGGCAGGAAGTGGTAGAGTTCGGTCGTCCAGGGGAAAGGAGGAAGAAGAAAATGAAAATCGTTATGGTGCGAAAATGCTCTCAAGATCAACGCAATCTTTCAAAGTGTTTTTATTCACGGATTTTCTTTTTTTCATAATATAAAACTTTTCGTTTTATTCTTCAGTGAAAAGCAGTCTTGATGATGTCGAACGCGCGTACGATAGAACTGATTATATGGCTCATTTAGACCTTCTGCACCACTGTGGGTGTAGCAATGAAAACCACCCGTGTTGGTGTAATGGTGGTGCTAACACGACCTCCTCTGTTGGTGTTATGGTGGTGCTAACAGGATCTCCTCTGTTGGTGTGGTGATAATACCAACATGGCCTCCAATGTTGGTATGCTGATGGCTCCAACATGACCTCCACTGTTGGTGTGGTGATGGTACCAAATTAAACTCAAATGTTTGTGTGACAGAGGTGTCGTCCATCACCTAATGAGGCATATACACGTTCCCGGCTGCCACTCAGGCTTGTTTGACGATCCTGAACTCTGCCTTTTTAAGACTGACTGTTACAAGCGCCCTTAGTCAACTGACTCCAGCTGTTGCCGACCCGTAAGACATTATCTTCACCCTGAACGACCCGGTAATAACTCCTGAATATTCGATTTTCTCGTCTTCGAGAATTAATAATCATTTTTAACCTGCGATGCCAGCTTAACTGATTTATTCTTGGCAAAACTTCTCAAGCTTTTCCTTTCCCTCGGAAGGCGGATGGGTTCACAGATAATGAATTCCCTTCTTAAAACAACCCGAGATTCGTTCCCACCGCCTTCTCGTAGAGATGCACAGTGACTCATGACCCCACACATCTCGACCCACAAGGTGCTATTACCGATCTGGGAACAAAGGTGACCATCTCTAGTAATTGAGGAGTAAGAGGGATGAACCCTAACTCATTCCTGTGCAGTGGCGTGTGCAAGGACGAGGTGCTCTGTTTTCCTAGGGATTCCGCGACTTCGGGGAAATGGATCCACCTCTTTTTCTCACACACACATCACATATAAGGATTGAATCCCTTAATGTATTTCATGTTATACACTGGATTTACAGAAAATGCTTGCACTGTGTTCAATCAGCAACTTACTCGGAAGCCAGGATTATGGTTCTTTAAACAGTGTGTCTTTAAAGGTATGTCTGAGAGTCCATGGCCAGTCATTGCTGCAGGTGCCCTCATTGGTGGTCTAATAGATTAACTTTGCGTTGAGAAACTGAGAGATGTATACGTCAAGGTAAACGTCAGGATGAAGTGTAATATGTTGCTGAAAATAATAAAAGAAACCGTAAGGCTTTTTGTGGTTATGTTTGGAGCAAGAGAGTCCTTGCCCAGTCAGTTGGTCCATTGATTACGGAAAGTGGTGTATAATCAGTCTAGTCTGTTATCACAGCATCAGTGGAGATTTATCTGATCGTACGAGTTTAACAGAAGGGTCGACGTAAGAGCATGTATGGTAGATTTGACTGAAGAGTCCTGAATATCTCACTGAATTTTACGAGCGCCTGCCCTTGATTATAAAAGGATGTGAATCGAATCAAACGTAGAACAAACATTTTAGTTCGCAAGGAAATATATCATTTTTACGGATTAAAAGATTAATCTGATCAACAAATCACCTGCAGCTGTGTTCTGACCTTCAGCTCTGTTCAGACAATCAGTCTCTGACCCCCATGCTGTGTTGGAAAGTAAATAGAGGTTAGTGGGTGACCTAACGAGGTTAAGCATCACCTTCCGCTTAGCCTCTTTAGATATCTGCTTCTTTCAACATAACTCGGAAGAGACGTGTTACTAATTGTAGTTGTTCTGGCCTAGAGTCTCCTTTTGTGTTATTGATTAAGTCTTAATTTTGTACGCGTATAATGTGATTAATTATTGAGCGTTCTGCTCACCCATTGCAGAGGAATACATCTTATTTAAAGCAAGACGAAAACACATGATTTCATCATCGGATCTTTGCAAATACATCCATTGAACGTCAAGCTCAAGATCAAGGTCACGACTCGTGCCTTTCAAGTCCGTACGTGTGCATTCCAGGCCACCATCAGCTCATGGCGCACTGGCGAGACGGGCAGAGAGGGATCGTTTAAACTAGCGTTTCCGTCCGGAGATCAGCACGAGAACACCCACTCCCCCGCCCCTTCACCTTACCTTCACGGCCGTCGACCACAAACCCCCCTCCCCCCTAGGGTCTCTCTCTCTCTCTCCCTCCCGGGGGAGGACGATAGATCTCTGGGACGGAGCGCGCCACACGCTGCCGCAGGATTCGGTAATGGCGATGGCGGTGGCGGTGGTGGTGGTGGTGGTGGTAGCGTGGCGTGGTGGTGGCCGGCGTGAGCGTGCGTGACGGAGAGCTGTCCGGGGCCGTGCAATAAACACCGGGCCGAGAAGATTGCTTCCCTTATTTATAGATAAACATTATGACAGGACGGACATCTTATTGGGGGATAAATAGCCTCGCTTCATTAAGAAATTAGGCTCGTAGCGTCGCCCCATTACGAATTTCTTTTGTGGACTTAGTCTTGTAAATTTGGGGGTGATGCTATTACGCCGGGGCTATTGTCTTGGGGCACACGAAGCTCGCCTGGGCGATGTGAGGCATGACCGCACCGTGACCCCCGTAATGCTGCGCTGGGGGCCCCCGTGTCCGCCTCCTGCTGCCCCTGTTGCTGCTTGTGATGGGGCTGTTAGTGATGGTACTGCTGTTTCTGCTTTGTCAGTGCTCGTGTGGGGGCTGTTGGTGGTGCCGCTTCTGTTGCCGCTCCTGTTACTGCTTTGTTAGTACTGGTGTTAACAGAGGTACTTTTGTTGCCTCTGCCGTGGTCTCTCCTCGTGCAGCCATGTCGGTGAGGGTATTGGATATATCAGTGATGATACTTCTGCTCATGTTGCTGTTGTATTTTTTTACTGCTGCCTCGCTAGTGAGGGTGCTGGGGCTGTAAGTTGCCATACTGCTGCTGTTGCTGTTGCTATAGCTGGTGCTTTTCCTGCTGGTAAGGGAAATGGCGTTGCTCATCATACGATGTTTCTGTGGTGGTGGTGGTGTTACTGCTACTTTACTGCCGTTAGGGCTGTTGTGAAGGTGTTGCTTCACCTGTAGTTGTTTTTGGTACAACTGTTGAAGCTGCTGATGTTCCTGTTGATAGGGCTATATTGCTGGTCTTGTCCCGTTGCTCCTCAGCTGCAGGCGATGTGTTGGTTCATCTCGTCACCCTCGCCATCGCTCCTTGAGTACCTGCACCTACTGATGCTCCTGCTGTAGATGCTGGATGTGATGCTGCCGTTGCTTCCGAAGGAGGTGAGCTGTACGGTTCCGCTGTTAACTCTGCTGTAAATGTGTAATGTGTTGAGGAAATATCCGCCATGTTGTTGTTGGAGGCGATGCTTCCTCCTCTGTCCTTCGTGTTGGTGGTGGTGGTAGGCGCCACAGCTGTCTGGGCCCTTAAGTGATGCAGCAGCTGGTGCCGGCATCAGCTGCCCTGTTTGAAGATGGCATGGTGTTGGCAGGGCAGATGCGGGTGGTGGTGGAAGTGCTTCATGCCAGCCAGCATCGCTGATGATGATGGTTTGTGATGAGTTACGTTTTTATAGCTCATGGAAGCCCTACTGTAACTCTGGTGTTACAAGGGCTAGGTATTGCTGTAGTTGTATTGCTTTGCAGTCCGTGCTACAGGGGATGGTACTTCTGCTGTCTACGTGATGGTACGATGAGGGAGTAATGGATGAGGAGGAGTCTTCTGCTTTACTATCCTGTCTCCATCTGTATAGATTAGGGATTCAGGATGCTATGACTGTCCTCTACCTGATAACTTTGCCATAGACCAGCGGATCTTCATTTGTCTGTCTTTCCCATGTACTCGTGAATTTTTATGTCACTTATGTACTCCCATGTCGATAATGGACTCCCAGGTCTCCCATGTACCCTTCAAGTCCGGGTTTTTCTTTAAGCGTTGCTTCCTTTGCGTTTGCTTTTGTTGATTCTCTGCTCTTATTTTGATTCCAATTATTGGACAGGAAAATGACATGTACTTGCCTTTAGTGAAATGTGTTTCATCTCCTGTAAAAAAACGAATATAGATGTAGACACAGATAGATAGATTAGCGTCCCTGACCGTGACGCATTCACGGGCCGCCCAGGGTCGAGCGCATAGGTTCGAATCCTGGTCGCGGCAGTCGGTTCACAGTCAACCCAGCTGTTCATCCACCCCTAGGGCTCGGTCGATAAAATGGGTACCTGGCTCAGGCTAGTGTATATATATATATATATATATATATATATATATATAGCGTTAATGGGATGGCCTTGATTAGGGCCTCAGCTACCCGTGCCGTCTCAGCTAACTTAAAAAAAAAAAAGGACCCGGCTTTCGTAGTTTTTAACTTGGCACTTTGGAAAGTTCGCCAGTGGGGTTGCTTTGGAAACCAACAGTTGTCAAGAGCCATGACGCATTTATCTTTATTGAAAAAAAAGACCTTAGTCACTATCTTTTTTACCGCATTCCATCTCTTGTTCTGTCAAGTTTTACAATTCATTTACAGATCAAAATGTAAAAAAAGAAATGCATTATACTTGCTCTAGATCAATATGTCTTACATAAAGTGATGGAGAAAGTTGAAATGTTGAAGGCGTACAGTAGAATTGTGACCTTAAAACACCGTCTCAGACGGTCAACAATTTACTGTGTACAGATGCCTCCCAGCCTCCTCCACTACCATCTGGGACCAGCCATACATTAAGATGATTCAAGATCATTTTCAATTTGTCTTGTGGCTATTCAGGTGTTCTGTATGCTTGGTAGTACATGTATATGATTTGGGCCTTTAGATATGCACTGGGGAGGACATATACTGCAGGGAGGAAGTCTGCTGGATGATGTAGAGGAATTACATGAGAGTGAAAAACCGAGGGGTAGACGGCAAAATTATCATGGATGACCTGAACGCCACGAAAAGTTATCTCGACACGAAAAGGAATGCCGGCTGAAGGTGGGATGGCTCGACAAGTGTTGAAAAAATGTTATCGAACCAGCAGACGGGCAGAGGACGAACAAAAGAATGAACTCAAATCACACATTATGTACACTTCCAGCAGTGGGTGTCGTCGTGCAGCCGCCCTGGCCCACCCACCTATCACGAACCATCCAGATCGCTGCCAGTTTAACTCTTGCTGTCTTATGACAACAAGAATCAAATGTCCATCTTAATGATTCTAAACCCAGGATCCCGCTGCACTCCCTCGTGTTATGCACTTAAAGTGTTTTCCACCTGTCCATTTTCATCTCTCTGTTACCTGCAGCGAACACGGGTGAGAGGTCCGAACAGGCTCTTGCTCACGTCGCTCTTCAGTAACGGATGGACTAGTTCCCTGGAATATCAGTGTAAATAATGCTATATCATTACGTGTACTGCTCGTGGCAGTTGAACTGTTAATCAGGGTATGAGTTATGATATTGTATACTTATACTTAAGCTAGGCTTTTGAAAGAGTACCTCATAAGCGTCTGCTCAGAGAAATAGCGGCACACGGCATCGGGATATGTGTATTCAACTGGATTAGGGAGTGGCTCACTGACAGAACAGAGGGTATGCATCGACGGAGTTACATCGGACTGGGGCAATGTAGCCAGTGGTGTTCCT
>JAUUDW010355616.1:0-13150 GCA_032361385.1 Panulirus guttatus
TCTGTGTAACTCTTTGCCCTGGTGTCTCTGTCTGTTTGTCTCTCTCTGTGTCTCACAGTTGGCGCGTGCGGTGGGCGCCACGCGCTAACTGCGCCTGCCAACAAACCACACCCCCCTTTTCCTTCCAACAGACAACCCACAGTCCATCACTGCCAACAACATCCCTGACAACCCACAACTCAACACACCACCATCCCCTACCCCCTTCTTCCCCCTCCATCACCCCCTTCCTCCCCTCCCCTATCCTTCCACTCCCCTTCCCCCCTCAAGGCGACACAACAACGGTCGACTGCTTTCTCCCCCCACAGAAAACCAGTTGGGGTTGAAATGGCCGACAAAACTTCTCTCCATTGTTTATTTTGGTGAACATTATTAAGGGCGAAGATCCAGACCTGGTCGGGGGGAGGGGGGGGAAGGGAAGGTCCTTCAAAGGATGCGCCAAGCGGAGCATCCTTTTCCCCTTTACGGAGCTGGTCTGTTGGGGCCCCTTGTCTTTATATATACCACACTGTCTCACACAACATCTTCTTTACTTTGTTTCCATTTTCTTTTCAGTTTTTTTTTATACCTCCCCGTCTTCCCTTCTCTGATTTCTTTCTTGTCTTGTTTGGCTTTGTCTTGTGTTGTTTTCTTTTTGTGTTTATGAGTTGTAATTAATATTGGCTTATTTTTTTACGTTTTCTTTTGTACGTCACTTTTTTTTTTGCTATTTTTTCTCTTATTTTGTCTGTCTTTTTTATCTTTATGTCTCTCGTCTTTCGTAATTCGTCTTTGTTTTTGTTTTATGGTAAGTTTTATTATTTTTGTTGTCTTATTAACCTGTTTGAATTCTGATTTGTACATATTTCATGTAATTTATCTTTTCTCAATATGATTCCATATTTTTAATTTTTTCAAAATTTGTTATAAAAAATCTGTTGTTTGAAATTATCTTTTTTTTTTTCATGTATTGTTTACATTATTCTCTGACTTCACCATTTCTTTTTATTTCCCTCATTTATTACCTCTGTTTCTTTATTACTTTCCCCTTAGTTTCTTGTTCTCTTTTCTTTTTTCCTCTCGATTGTACCTGTCTTTCTTTCCTTCCATTATTTATATTTTTCTTTAATTACTCTTTACTTCTGCTGCTCTTTTCTATCAATGTTTTTGTATGTCGTTTATACTACCGTCTATGCTCGTGTATAGTTCGAGTTGTTAAGACCATATATATATATATGTGTGTGTGTGTGTGTGTATGTGTGTGTGTGTGTGTGTGTATTTCACCGGTTGTTTCATCCAAGGTGACCTTTAATTGCCTTTTCGGTCACTATAATGAAAAAAGAACGGCTTGAGCAAGGGTAGGGAATACATTACCCGAGTTGACATTGACCCGTTGCGTCCGCAAGTCTGGTCGAGGGTTGAGTGCCCATAACCAGAGTTTACGTAGAGCTTTTATGTCCGCAGGTTTTATTAAGGGCTGGGTATACATCCACCACAACCACCTGACGGAGCTGAAGGAGAGCGCGTGGGGGAACCTGCTGAACAACGGTGGATACGTCGACGCCTATGGTAAGTTCCTGGCCGGGTTTAGTCCTGTTTAGTGTGTTTCAGAACTTGCACCCATGTGTGCTCGTCTTTCGTTTCTTCTTCCTAATTGCCAAATATTATTCTTCCTCTTGGAAACACGCACGGCACACAGCAATTATTCAACCTTTCTATCAATCGTCCTAATACTTGAACGTCCATCGTGTCCAGAGTTTGTTGATATCTTCTCAGCTCCCATTCCCTTTGGGGTCCTAAATCTCACAACATCCTTGCGGTTTTCTCAAGGCCAGATTCACCAGTGACATCCGTACGTGTATCACTAACTCCAGTTTATCCTCTATAAGAGATTTAGTTCTGAAAACTTTTGACATAGTGTGGCACTGGGTTCTGATCACCAAGTTTCCTAGTCTGCATTTCCTCCCGGTAAGTCTTTACTTATATCCATCTCTTCTCTCATCGGTTTATATCCACATTTACGTATCTGTTGACAGATCTTCTCCCTAGGTCCGCATCAACAGGAGTGTCCCTCAGGGATCTGTCTTGTCTTCTATACTCTTTCTCCTATTTACTGATGATTTCCTTGCTTTAATGCATAACTTGATTCACTCATACGCTGTCGACACAGCAAAACATTCCTCTACTTCTTTGAAATCCTCCCACCCCTTCCTCCCATCTCGTCAAATCTGCCTCACTAAAATCAAATTTGGATAAGATTTTCCAGTGTAATAAACGTATGCTTCATGAGTTTAACGCTTACGAAATTTAATTTCTTTAGATCTCTCTTCATAGAATTCTTCGCAACTTTCATATTTCTTCTGACGTCTCAACAGCTATAATACTCACGACAGTTGATATATTTAGTATCATCATAAGATCTAATTTGACGTGGAAACTCTACATTCCACAGACAGCTTAGAATGTCTCCAGGGAGACTGGTAGTCCTGTCCATATTCGAAAATTCATCATTCCTTCAGAATAGTTGATTTGATTATACAACGCATTACTTGGATCTTTCATGGAGTCTCGCTCTTACATGTTGGGTGGATCTAGCTTTACACGGTTACTAGGCAGTCGAGTCTACAGTACTGCGGATTATGACGTCTCCCAAACTAGCCTCACAACGTCACCCACAGGTGGTTCTCAATCCTTCTTCTCTAAATATTTCTTCAGTTTCTGGTTCTGAAAGCTCGCAGCTTACGTGCCTCCGCCATTATCTAGTAAGACTCTTTTCGGTGTAATGATGGCATAACAAAAGCAGTCTTTGCTTGGTTATAGCCTGATGATTCCTTTGCTCTTCGAGGCAATCATAGCATAACAAAAGCAGTCTTTGTTTGGTTATAGCCTGATAATTCCCTTGCTCTTCGGGGCAATCATAGCATAACAAATGTACTCTTTGTTTGGTTATAGCCTGATAATTCCCTTGCTCTTCGGGGCAATCATAGCATAACAAAAGCAGTCTTTCCTTGGTTGTTGTCTGATAATTCTTGTGCTCTCCAGATAATCCCCTTCACTGCGGCTGTGACATAGCCTGGCTCGTCCGAAACTCTACCCTCCTGAGTGAGGTTGACATTTACACCACTTGTGCTAACGGCGTTCCCCTGAGGGCGCTCGATCCTGCTGACTACGAGGACTGTTAATCGGGATGATCATTGCTGAATGCCCCGACCCCTATTGGTGAGCTTCACTAATCCTATTGGCCACTGATGAACTCCACTATCCTTGCCCACCACTGATGAACTCCATGACCCCTATTAACAACTGCCGAACGCCACGAACCCCTATCCACCACTATGGAACATCAAAACTCCCGCTGGTCACCACTGCTCAACACAACAAACATTCGACCAGTGTTGATAACCAGTGTGAAACACCAGGAATACTGTTAACCAATAGCATTGACCATTACTTTACTCCTGGAATACTGATGAACAGTGATGACAAACGCATAATTGGCCAAGATGGCTAAGTGTGGGGTCATCACAAGAATATATGTTGATTATAGTTATGTATCTTTAGGGAGGTGGCTGTACACTGAGTGGGTATCAGCTGTTACCTCCTCTCTGTCATTTACTATCCTGCATTCCTTGTTGCTCCCACATCGCCTGTGTCTTCAACCCGTTTGTTCCGGTCGTCCGCCGGTGAAGGGGTGATGGATGCTCAGGACATCAAGGAATTCAAAAAACGGTATGACAGAAAAGAGAGATTGAGTGAGAGGGTCTCATGAATATGGAACTACTCCGTGTGCACGGTGTGTGTATGTGTGTGTGTGTGTGTCATGAGCAATAAGGTCATGTGATAAATGAAAAGGAAAACTTGGATTTCAGTCCTATTTACACCTTAACTGATTTGTTCACCTGGTTAATGAGATAAATGGCTTCTGAATAAACAGTATTAACGTATTCCACCAAGCCCTGTGTATCACTTACTCCCTATCTTGACATGTAAGTATAGCTTTACCAGTTAAACATACAACAGATTCTGGCAAGCTGATTTTGAAATGTAAACCATAGTGTGGTGCATTATCAATAAGTGAGTGAATTACAGTTGAAACATAAACATTGAAAGATATTTCTCCATGAGAAAACTGGATATAGATGTGCCTTCAGATTTCAGTGTGCTAAAATGCAGTGCCTAAAACATTATAAGAGAAAACCAAGAAGAAATGAGCAAGTAGTAAGAGAAAATGATACCGAGAGTAATACACACCCATAAGCCAGAACGGACCAGCCTTGGATGGGGCCTGCACTGTTTCGAATCCTGGGTACTGCAGTCGGCCCATAGATAAAGCCAACTGCTCATCGTCCCTTCAGGTCTCGTCGATAAATGGGTATCTAGGTCAATGCTGGTATGTGTAATTACCCATTTATACTATACAAGAAGGGAACTTTAAACTCATGGGATCCCAGTTTCCTACATAATTCCTATTATACATAGTTTTGAATTTCTGTATGCTGTCTGGCTTTAACAAAATCTTCATCTGAAGTGATGCTCAAGGTACAATATCAAAACAACGATAAATTACCATGGTAAATGTGTATATATTCCAGAGTTGCATTGCACTTTTCTGAGACAGTATAAATTATTTTTGTTCCTGTTATTTTTGTACGCAAGCTGGGTGCAGTGGCTGACGTCTTGACATCCATCAGCCCTCTACCTTTGACTCCTTTTTTTATCACTCTCTCTCCTCTTCTCTCTCTTCTGTGTCCTCACTTTACCCAAACTGGTTCGTTTTTCCAAGGCTGAAGAGACATCTTCGGAATGAGATCTCCAACTTTACAAAGAGCACGCATGTTCCTGTCGGGGATTTCAGGTAGTCATTAAGATAAGGGAGAATATTGAAACCTCATGTTACTGCATCATAATTTAAGTACCTGTTTTCCTCTACAATGCTCTAAATTCAGAAATATTTCTAACTTCGAAAGAAGTTCGAAGTCTCATTACTCTGAGAAGTTGGTTAAGAGTGTAGAGTGACAGATTGATTTGGTTAGCGAATCCTATCCTTAGCAAGAAGTAGTATAGATGTTGAGAAGCACGTTAGTAATGCATATATAATCTATGGGTATAAAGCTGTATTTGCATTAGCAAACATGTCCATGATTGTGTGTTCCCACCCGAAAGAAATGGTGTTTTCAAATCTTTAAACAAAAACCTCCATCTTACAAGAGGTTACTTTAAGGAAAAGGAGAAGATAATACTTCTTTGTGTGTGTTTGTGTGTGTGTGTGTGTGTGTGTGTGTGTGTGTGTGTGTGTGTGTGTGTGCGTGCGCGTGTGTGTGTGCGTGTGTGAGAGAAAACCAAACCTAATCATCCCTTACACCTTCGGCAGAATAACCTCCAAGAGATCTAAACCCTTAACACTTTACGTTTGGAGTTAAGAAGTCTGTCATGTCCCTTAACCTAAATCTTTCACAAACAAATTCCATTTTCGTCTAAGTACCGGTATTTAAGTCCTGTCTTCTTCCGTGTGACTATAATCTCATCTTCCTGTTCAAGAGACAGTACTACAGCTCTGAGGTCTGTTGATCTTTCCCTTCCCACATAGGAATCTGGGTAAACAACCGTAGGTTTCGTTTCCTACTTTACTCTCTTCCCTTTTATCTTTATGACCTTGCGGTCGACCACTTTCCTTCGTTCGTGGGTATCTGACGTGACAGCGGTAACTCCAGACCTTCCCAGGGCAGCCAGCATGCTACGCTTAGCGAGTAGGGATTCAGTAGTGACTCATGGGGCCATATATAGTACCGTCAGGACGGAAAAGTAAAGGAAAGGTAGAGCGACAGAAGTTGTTAGAGATGCCCTTAGCAAAAGACCAGAAAGACCTATCAGTGGTGACGGGGAGAGGTTATCGCACTTCCTTTGAACAGAAGAACGCTTCGCTTCACGGATAGCGTGCTTGCAACGATTACGGGCAGTGATAAAAGCTGAATGGGAGCCGGAGGTAGGAGAGTTTTTCCAAGCCCGATATGTCTGGTCTCTTCTCTGAATGGCCCCAGAACAGAAACGGTTGAACCATGAATTGGGTGAAGAAGTAGTATTAGAGGAAGAGGGGATAGATGCTTCCATTCCCGCAACAATAACCTCTGTTATGCTTTTGGCGGAGACAGAAGCATCATCACATAAGAGACAGTAATTTACCGTAGGAAAGGCAGAAAAGAGGTAACGTAAGTTATTCCTTCAGCTTTGTTCAGGCGCCAGTATTTACGCTTAGAACCGGCTGCTGGATGGGGAGGTGATCAGATGAACCAATTAGGGGCGAGATTATGTATTTACAGTGATATGGACTAGAGGTGAAAAACATATCCATAATATTAGGAGAGTGGTTATAGCCGTCAGGTATATGAGTAGGGTGGGAGATAATTTACTCTAAATCATTGAGAATAGAGAAAGTGAGGGCTTCAATCCCTCCACCATCCGTATGGGAGGAATTCAACCATTCCCTGTGATGAACGTTGAAATACCCGAGGTAGAGGATCTCGGCTTGCCGGTGAGAGAATGTCAGTCTCATTGCAGGAGTTTAGATAGTTGAAGAAGGATATAAGATCTAGAATTAGGAGAGCAATAGGCAACACAGAGGACAATCGTGGTAGTAGGGGGATAGACTTTGAGCCAAATAATATCAAAGTTTGGGGACTCCTGGTCCGTAGAGCGTGCAACAGGTGTGTTTATGTTGGAATAAGCACAATCACCACCTTTAAATCAGAATCGTGAATGGAGATTATGGTTAGATATGAAAAAGGGACTAGTGAGAACATCATTTGACATCTGTGTTACAGACAGAAGTAAGATATTAGGAGAGGTACTAGACACATTATGTTCAGCTAAGGAGAGGCTATTAGAGAGACCACGATTGTTGGTATAGTGAATATGAAAAGAGGAAGGTCTCACAGAGAGGGAAAGGTCGTGGGAGGGGTCGGTACTACTACTGCTAGAGCCCTCCCTCTCATTGGCAACAGAGTCAGACTGAAACCCGGAGATTTTTAGCACCCCATGATGCCGAGGACTACGGGCCATAGATTTGACGAACACTGCCATGATGATGCTTGTAAATGTTTGAGCGGACGGGAATTGGCAAGAGTATTTATATGAAAAAAGTAATGATTACAAGCAAGGTATGATTAGGTGTGTGGTGCTTATAAGAAGAAAATGGCAGGACCAGCCCGGTAGTCCCGTTTTGATGAGACAATGATGTAGAAACCGAGCGGTTATAGGATTACCTGCTTAACGTCTTGGTATCACATTAGCATTAAAAACACTAAGAAAATATAATTTGACTGAAGAATAAACAATCTGACGGGACTGAAGCTCTGGTTTGGAGAAAAGTATCCAATGTTGAAGTGATTTACAAAGCGTGTTTCAAGATCGCTACTGTAATGTGCTTACAGTTCTTCAAAAATAATGTAATTACAGTTGTCCTAACAGGTAATTACAGTTGCTCTAAAATGTAATTATAGCTGTCCTACAAAGCAATTACAGTTTACCTAAAGAAGCAGTCCCAGTTGGCCTAAAAAAGTTATCAACGTTGTCCTACAAGAAGTAATTACAGTCAGAGAGTCTTTCATACTTACGCAAGGTGAGCCTGAACGAAGGCAAGAGGCTGCATCATCTCCAGGTCATCGGAGTTGTCACACATTACCCTGCCCAAGCTAGTCTTCCTGATCTGCTCCAACTGGGCCTCTGAGAAGGACGACTCCAGCCCACCATTCTCATAATAGAACCTGTCACCCAGCTGTCCAGACAAAGAGGTCATTTAGATTTCAGCAAGACTCGGCAAGCGAGGCGGGAATAACTTACACAAATCCGACTCCTGGAAAGCAAACGAACTCAAGTGAGGCAAAGCTGAAAATAGAATACGTCACCTGGTTTGGGCGTGGGTTACAGTCAACACCCGAAAGGAAACGATCTCTCTTATAGCTTGGGGAGGTCCGAGAGGTCATACTCCCCAGCAAATTTTTTTTTTTTTAGATTTCACGCCATAAAATGCCATTCTTTTTTTCCCCGCAAACTTGCGAGTGAAGTAATCAGTATTTTGCGCCATGATCAGACTCCAGTGCCAGTGTAGCATACAGCAGACACTTCTGAAAGCTAATGAAGCATCACAAGACTGGCGGGGATAAAAATCTCCCGAGTGTTTAGCACGTTTAGTCGTGAGATGAACCTCAGTTTCGTGAGACTCACGGAAGCTCCAAGGATGTTGACATGGTTGGATATGACGAACATCAAACGATAGGGGAGACGTATATGATTCGTTACACGTCTGTGCATGAAATGATTTATATTAGCACTGAGCTCAAACTGACAACCTCATGCGCTCTTCAAGCTATGCATTTCTTGTTTAATCTAAAGGAAATCGACGGACAATGGGATGGTTGTAATTTTCTGGCCATTGTCTTTTTCCTCTGGCCACACACACACACACACACACACACACTACAGTCCCATCCAGCAACCTGTCGTAGGTTTCAAACACATTCTTTCCAACCATTTGTTTATCATTACGTTCTCTTGCCATATGGCGTAAATAGCTGATGAAAATGCCTGATCTAAATGGCTCCCTGAATACTACTAAGATTCCTCTGTAAATCTCAGGAAGCATTATCCTTTGTATTCCGTATGAAACAAGAGGAACATTACGTATAACTTTGTTAACATGAACGTACGAAAGTGTATTAACTCATACAAGAAAAAATAAAAAAAAAACATGAATACTCGAACAATTCATTACGAAGTCAGAGTCGTTATGTATACGTACCCTGAGACGCGCGAACTGGTCTCCCACAATACACAAGAAGGTGTATCCCAGAAGGGAACCCACTGTTGGAGTCTCCGCTATACCTCCGATGAACAGGTCGATATCGTCCACATGTTTGTACAGTGTCCTTAGCTGGATGATGACCTGCGGACAGAGAAAGGGCATGTCACAATGGGCCTGTAATGTAATAGTCTGGTTGATTACCTTATGGGGAAAGAGGACATGTTACTAGGCACCTATAATGTAATTATCTGGTTGATTACCTTAGGGGAAAGAGAACGCCTCACCAGACAACTATAACGTACAAATTTTCCATAGAAGTTTAGTTGACTCAAATTATCGAAGCATCAAAACCGAAGGTGTCGAGTCATTCAACGGTGCCTCTCAGGGTCGGATCTCAGTTGAGTCATCGTGTCCATAAGCTGTCAGCTAAAAGAACGGGTCCAGGAAACTACAAGATAGGTACCTGCGCGCGCGGTGGAAACCCGCTTATTAACGACATCAGGAACGTAAAGGCCTCCGCTGAATGAGTATGAAACCCCTGCATTACCACTAAATGTCCAAGCCAGTGATTAGTGCTCTACTGTGACATTCCTCTGCCCAGCTAGGCAGGCAGACCTTGCAAGCCAGTGGTAATTCCAGAGTGAATTAGGGATTTGTCTGACATGTTATAACACAAGTAAGGTCCTCAGTTTCCCCACATGCTCTCTCGGCCAATATGACACACTGTCAAATTATTTATGATTTCTCCGCCATTCGATAAAAGGAATGTGCAACGTCAGATGGGATGTTATCCCAGAGTTTTAACCCATGAAGCAGAAAACGTGTCCGATGCAGTGCATTGAATAAGGCTCAAGGTTTTCTGAAATACACTCTCCCACAGGAGAGTTTATAATTTGGATATAATCTGTATGGCTGAGGCTTAAAGATACACTGTAGGCGTTACTTTGAACTACTTTTAGGCATGAGTACCAGGATTCACAGTGACTGAACAATGATAATTTGGTCCCATATTTTACTGTGCTGAAAGCTTACACGACGCCGAGTCTCAGCAAGCGGCAGCTCTCCACGCTAATGCTGACTGACACTCAACATGGATGTGTACGAAGCGTGGATATCTGGCCCGTGTCCAGTTTCTTGGGAGTAAACTCACACCAGTTAGGATACCTTGGCGGAAGCAAGCTTGTCTCGTTAAGAGGAACGAATGGACAAACAGGATGTACTGCGCATCGCGATACCATAACATACTAGTTGGTTTAACAAAATGATTGGAAATGCTATGATTAAAAAGAAAGAAACTCTTTCCTGGGGGCCTTCACGTGGTCTGGTGGATAAAGGAACCTGGTCTCCCAAAATTTGCACTGTGGGTCGAAATCCTGCTGAGGATCATAGTCTACATCAGCTAAATTTTGGTCTGGGTTTCTTACACAGTGCTGATGAACAACGAGGAATCTTTCACAAGTCCCCGAAAGTACGAGGGTACGACCATTAAGCATGATGGTACGACCCTTGGGCATGAGGGCGTGGTCGTTTGACCCGGCCGACCCCTTTCAGAGCTGGATCATGGGCTAGGCTGGAATACTGGAATGGTTGCACCGTCGTGGCCAAGGGTCGCACTGTCGTCATGCTGGTTTCTCAGGGTCATCTGAAACACTCAGCTTTGAAACCTCCACGTCCTCGGCTGCGTTACTCAGCCATCCATCTCAGTCACTTTAGGAGCCAGGATGGCAAGATGACCGGACACTGTTGTGGAATTCCTCCCCAAGAAAAGGAATATTCACTTTTCGCGCACCAGGACCAGGGGCAAGTGTTGTGGCCATCTCTTAAAGCCAGCAGCTTTCTCTTTCTCCACTGCTAAGTACCCTGACGCGTCAGTAACCTAATCACCCGTTGCCTTTTGTAGTATCTAATTTGCAACCATATCTGGATCTTTCTTTTTTTTACAGTTCCTGTAAGTCTGATTTATAATAAACATTTTTTTGTACGTTTTAGCTATTCCTTCGTGTTCTTCCTAATGCTGATGTATGTCATGTTGAAGGCACTTCTTCCTAAAGGCATTTGTAAACATTTCTCCCCCATTGTAACTGCCAAACCCCCATATCATGGTTTACTAACTTTCGCCTCAATCAGCACCTGAAATATAGAAGGTAAAACAACCTGTGTTCTCTGGAACTTAAAAGATTCTCTTTCTTCTTTAAAAGACTTGTGCAAACTGATCCACGACTCGTAGAACTAGTTAAGGAGTCTACTCCAACCTGATCACAAACTCCAGACGACAGGAATGGCTTTTGTGAGATGAAGACGACTAGACTCGATCACCTTTCGTCAACCTCAGTCTGAATTCAGTACAGCACAGGGCAAGGCGGGCGGCCCCCTGATCGTCTTGCATCTCTATGTCTCTGTTAAATAAACTGTCGTTGGCAGGAATTCTTGTGGAAGGAGTTTAAAGCAACACAAGACAATCACTTACATCAAGCAGGAAGACGAGGCAAGCAAACTGTTGCACCACCTTAGAATGCTATACAGCGATTGCTTTCTATCTTTATTCCTCTCATTCTAATGGTAATAGAAAACGGATGGATATTTACGTCCGTGTCCATGACGTCCCTCAGGTCATCAAATGATCGGGCTAAGGGGAGGTTGCAGATCTCGCGCCACTTGTTGTAGCCCGGAATACCATGGTCTCGTCCTCGCTGGATATTGAGGGCCACGAGATCCATCCCGAATCTATTCTTACCAGCAAACAGATGATTGGTCAGCTGAGGAAGGGAGACAGACTTTAGTGTCAACAAAACATCTGGGGATATATGTATTATAGGATAACACTTTGAAAAACTTGGTTAACCAGTGGATGTTAGGGCTACATGGGCCTTTGGAGTGCGGCTTCCAACAGCTTGATTGACCAACGAACCAACCTAGTGGCCTGGGCCGGCCTGGTCTGTGGGCGTAGCAGACTCTCGAAGACGACTTCAGGTAATCTCCAGGCATGTGGGGCAGATGTGTGTAAGTGTACAGGGCAGGCGTGTGTGTGCTGATGTGCGATGGTGTGTATACGTCCTTGGAGGTATGTAGGGAAAGATTTGCCTTTATTGTATAAGGCAGATATGTGAAGATGGTTACCAGTGGCTTACCCATGGCAACGAAAGGATCAAGGTAAAAGAATGAGAGTGTGAATGGCAGACAAGCTATCAGAGTACTGCTACAGTTGCTAACTCGTTTTACGAAAGTAAAAAACAATAAAATAGCCAGGATTCAGGAGTTAAAAGATACAGAATCTTCCAGCAGTTAATGCGGCAAGGTTGTAGGAATTAGGAGGTACAGAATAAGAACAGGACGTGGATGATGAGGCAGAGACATTCTATGGGTATATGGGGGAAAAGGTCTTTAAAATTCAGCCTGGAGAATATTTTGTTTGGATGTACACGGCAGAAGGTACAGGATACATAGGAATACAAAGGAATTCAAACACCTACAGACTACTAAGTCCTAACGAGGCTATTTGCGATAGTGGAAGAGAACAAAATCTCGTGGATTAGTTTGGTAAGAGCAGAAAGACATACATATTTTTCAAGAAGGTGAAGACAATGTCAGTCATGGAGAAGAAGGGAAATATTTTTCAAGTCTATGCTTAAACTTATCTATGGCACTGCTTTTAACTACCTTAACTGATAAACCTTCCCATATGACAACATTGCTGTTGCAGAAAAGCTTGATGTTTTAAGGATGGAACATATTTAGTTATAGGTGGATGAATTGTAGGGCAATCATGTGGCGAGAAAAGTGTCTTTGAAGAACCAGTGTCCTCCTAGAAAAAATAACGCTCTCATTACTCTTTCTTCCCAGGTGTCAGGGTATATCATCTTGCTGGGGCAATGACTTTAACAATTACTGGAGATTTATGACTTACTACGGATGGCTCACATGCTATGGTGGAGCACTGCTTTGACCATCAGGTAATACAGCATAATGGAGGGAAATCCGCGGGTCTGTTGGCTGGAGGCTAACAACAACACCATTTAAAAACAGAGACCTACCCAATAACTTTGTCGTAGCATTTCTCTCGTAATGCATATATCGAACCAGTGTCACTGGCTCCCCTTACCTCCTCAGTGAAGAATCGGTCAAATTTCTGGCTGGCTTGGATAGACAGCCCACGCAGCAGAGAGTCCAGGCCATCGTTCCGGTACAAGTAGAAGGGAGAGAACTGGTTCTTACTCAGCCGCAGACTATCTTGCTCTATCCCAAATTTGCTGTAGGTTCTGTGATCAACATACAAGACTTTAGTCATACAAGATTGGGGGAGATGCTTGAGTTTTTTCACACACACACACACACACTCACACACACACACACACACACACACACACACTCACACAC
>JAUUDW010355727.1:0-13150 GCA_032361385.1 Panulirus guttatus
GTGGAGAGCTGTAGGCGATAAAATGGTTTGGACATATGGAACAAATGAGTGTGGAAAGGTTGACAAAGGGGATATATATCAGAGACTGAGGGGACAAGGCGAAGCAGGAGACCAAATTAGAGGTAAAAGGATGGAGTGAAAGGGATCTTGAGCGGTTGGGGCATGAACATGTTGATGGATGGGTGGGAGAGGTTGAAAGGCGTGCACGGAATAGAGTGAATTGGAACGATGTGGTATAGTAGAGTCGACATGCTCTCAATGGACTGAACCAGGGCATATGAAACGTTTGGGGTAAATTATGAAAAGGTCTGTGGGGACTGGATGTGGATAGGGAGAAATGGTTTCGGTGCATTACACATGACAGCTAGAGACTGAGTGTGAGCGAATGTGTTCTTTTTCGTCTGTTTACTGGTGCTACCTCGCTGGTATTTGCTGTGGGGCAGGTGGCATCGGGAAAGGATGGAGGTGAGTATGAATATTTATATATGTATATGAATGTGTATATATATGTATTTATATATATGTTGAGGTGCGTATGTATGTTTTGTGCATTTACGTGCATGTATATATATGTGGATGGATCTTTCTTCTTATGTTTCATGGCACTACTTCACTAACGCTGGAAACAAGTCTAAAGAATATATGATATGGGAGGTAAACTGCTGAAAGCAGTGAGTTTTTATCAAAGGCATGTGTACCAGTAGGAAAAGAGTAGAGTGATTGGTTCCCAGCGAAGGTCAGTCAGAGTGATGTCCCCATGGTTGTTTAATTTGTTTATGGGTGGAGTAGTTAGGGATGTAAATGGAAGAGGTTTGGAGAGAGGGGCAAGTATGTAGTCTGTTGAGGATGAGACGGATTGGGAAGTGAGTTAGTTGTTGGTCGCCGATGATACAGCAGTGATGGCTGATTTGGGTGAGAAACTAAAGAAGTTGGTGATTGAGTTTGGAAATGTGTATGAAAAGAGAAAGCTTAGAGTAAATGTTATTAGGTTCAACATACGGAGGAGGGTAGATGTATTAGAAATGAAACGTTATAGACAATATGTGCTCTGAGATGGTTTGATCGAGTAAGTAATGTAAGGGTAAGGGAGATGTGGTCATAGAAAGAGTTTGGTGGAAAAAGTAGAAGAGGTTTTATTTAAATGGTTTGAACATATGGAACAAATGAGTGGGGAAAGGTTGACAAAGGAGATATATGTCATAGATGGAGGGACAAGCAGACGCGGGAGACCAAATTAGAGGTGGAAGGATGGAATGAAAGGGATCTTGAGCGGTTGGAGCGTGAACTTGCAGGTGGGTGAAAGACGTGCACGTAATAGAGTGAATTGAAACGATGGGTTCGACATGCTGTCAATGGACTAAACCAGGGCATATGAAACGTCTAGGGTAAACTATGGAAAGGTCTGTGGGGCCTGGATGTGGATAGGGAAAAATGGTTTCGATGCATTACACATGACTTAGTGTGAGCGAATGTGGCCTTATTCGTCTGTTTTCTGGAGCTACCTCGCGTCCTGTTCGACGGGTAGTCATCGGAAATGGATAGAGATGAGTAAGTATGAATATGTACATGTGTATATGCATGTGTATGTAAATGTGTATATTGAAGTGTGTATATACATTTCGTCTGTTTCCTGGTACTACCTCGCTAACACGGGAAAAATTGGTCAAGTATAACTAAGGTAATGATAATAATAAAAATATGATTTATAAGTCTTTTTTCCATTAGCTGACTTTGTGACTTAAGATGGTCACTTATTGAAGCTCATTTCCATAAATCTTAGAATTGATCTTCATTACCATAATGATTTCTTCCATAACTTCTTCTCAGTTCCAGAACCTCCTTCAGAAACTTTCTTCCCTGACATGTTTTTCACTTGTGCTCGCATAATATGAGATGTCCCTGATGAATGGAATGGATAAATAACAGCATATTCCATTGTATATCTCCTCTCTGACAGCACAGATGTCAACAATACCTTAGAATTTGAACCAGTTGTTCATGCATAAAAGTGAATTAAAAATCTTTTCATAAAATTACAGATGATAAATGATGCAAATGTTCCCACACATTCTTTTCATTGTTTTTATTTCATAAGCTGGGGTAACGTTAAAGAGTTCGATGAATCTAATTATTGTACTAAATTCCATTAGAAGTACACAAAGAGTCTACAGTGAAGTAGACAGAAGAGCTTGAGGAGCAGTAGTGAATACAATCAGTTTTGAAATCAAAGAGAAACCAGAAATTGTAGGATGAAGAATACAAAACATACACCAATTGATATTTCAGGTCAAGAGCAGAGTAGAAACAGGACTTATTTATCTATCTACATCTCTGATGCTCTTCGCCGTATAAAAATCCATGAAAGGGTTGGCCATAGCAATAGTGTCCGTGATTAGTGAAATCCAGTGCTGCCTGTGGTGCCTCACCTAAAAAAGAATGCTGGAAGAGTGCAAGTCTAGCGCAGTGTAAAGGAGAACTTTTGTATTAGAATAGTGCATGAATGGAAGTAGCTGAGAAGATTGATAGAAGAGAAAATTCAAGAGTTGGTGTAGAACTTCCTCCCAGTACAGTGCAGGTAATTAAAAGAATCTAGGGAGAAAGAATATTACCCACACGTCATTTGAGGCATCTGAGCAGGGTGGGAGTGGATGGCTGGATGTTGTTCTTATGCAATATTACTGTGCAAAAGTAGGATAAGAGGTAGGAGCTGTGAAGATATCTATCTCCAAACGGGCTGAGTTATCTGTTCCTGGTGGTGCCTTGCGAAAGCAAGAAACTGAAAAAAAAAAAAACAAGCAATACACAAAATAGAAAGCCCTAACCTTCATGAGCTAACTCCTGATCAAAACTATTAAAAACAAACATGCAAGAACACGACATACACATTGCCCTTATCCAAGAAACCAGACTTACTTGTAGATCCACCCTCTTTCCTTCCTATTACTACACAATCTTAAGAAAACTCGGACAGCATGAACATGATGGAGGGCTGATAACACTCTTTCCTTCCTATTACTACACAACCTATAAGAGAAAGCAGACCGCATCAACAAGGCTGGTAACACTCATATACCACAACATCCCATTCACAGACATCATTAAACAAACTCCCAGTGACCATTTACCTACCATGATAACACTCCAGTAAGCTCATCCAACCCAAAATATAAGAAACCAGATTGTCGATCATTGGAACAATATAAGAAATCCTACTCTGTAATTTCACTTTAAATGATTTCCCATCCCCTGACCATGCCATATCACACTTCATCAACTCCACCACTAACCAAGTCAGCATGAACATTTGGCAAGTTCATAGTAAGCAATATGACCCGCAATTCACCTTGCATATCGTAGGCCATATAAATTGAAGAAAAACGCTTAGACAAAACCACACACCATTAATTAACAACATAAAACAAATCCACTTCCAAATGCGAGAATCTCGGAGAAAGTGCTGGTGGAGATGAAAGGGCTAGAAAATGAGTTAGATTTTGTTGATACAGCTCTGGAGGCAGATTGAGACACTGCAGAAGTTGGTGACGAGTTTCGAAGTGTGTGAAAGAAGGAAGTTCAGAGTAAATGTGAATGAAATCAGTGATATTGAGGACAGGTTACTTTGTTTGTGAATTTAAAAAGAGAAAAAGTGAGAGAAATAGTGTTTTAGATACCTGGGAATCCACTTGGCAGCAAATGGAACCATGGAAGCGGAAACGACGTTAAAGGGGCATAGGTTCTAGGAACACTGAAGAAAATGTGTAAAGAGAGAGAGAGAGAGAGAGAGAGAGAGAGAGAGAGAGAGAGTATTATCTGGGAGGGCAAGAAAATGGGTATGTTTGAAGATATAGAAGTCCCAACAACATTAATGGATGCGGGGCTGTTTGGAGGAGGATGGATGTGATGGAAATGAAATGTGTGCATAAAATGAAAAGGTAAGAGAAAAATGTGGTTATGATAAAAGTGTGTTTGTGAGGAAATGAGGGAGGGAAGTGAGTCAGTTGATCGCCGATGATGCAGCACTGGTGGCTGATTTGGGTGAGAAACTACAGAAGTTAATGGCTGAGTTTGGAAATGTCTGAAAGGAGAAGGCTGAGATAATTGCAAGATTTATTAGGTTCAGCAGAGTTGATGGATGATCGTTGGGATGAGTTTGAGTGCAGAGAAATTGGTGGAAGTGAATTGTTTCAGATATATGGGAATGGATTTGGTAAGAAATGGAACAATGGAAGCAGAAGTGAGGTTCTGGGAATGGAGCAATGGTTCTGTCAGCAAAAATGGGTATTTTTGAAGGAACAGTAGTTCCAACAATACTATATGGTTGCGAGGCATGGTCTATAGATAGAGTTATACGGAGAAGGGTAGATGTATTGGATTTGAAATGGTTTGATTAAGTAATGAAAGTGTAAGTGCAGAGAGCAGAAAGGATGAAATGGTTTGGACATATGGAACAAATGAGTGAGAAAAAGTTGACAAATGGGATATATGTCAGAGATGGAGGGGAGAAGGCGAAGCAGGAGACCAAATTGGAGGTGGAAGGATGGAGTGAAAGGGATCTTAAGCTGTTGGAGCATGAATATGCTGGTGGATGGGGGGGATGGGGGATGGTAAGAAAGGCGTGCACGGAATAGAGTGAATTGGAACGATGTGGTATAGTAGAGTCGACAAGCTGGCAATGAACTAAACCAAGGCATAAAAAAGGTCTGGGGTAAATTATGGAAAGATCTGTGGGGATAGGGAGAAATGGTGTCGGTGCATTACACATGACAGTTAGAGACTGTGTGAGCAAATGTGGTCATTTTCGTCTGTTTACTAGTGCTAACTCGCCGGTACGGGGGGTGGCGATGCTATTTCCTCTGGGGCCGGAAGGTATCGGAAATGGATAGAGGTGAGCATGAATATGTACATAAGTATTATGTATATATATGTATATGTTGAGGTGTGTATGTATGTTATGTTCATTTAAGTGTATGCATATATATATGGATGGATCTGTTTCCTGGCACTACTTCGCTAAAGCGGGAAACTGCTGAAAACAGTGAGATGTTTTTATCAAGGGTATAAGGCATGTGTACCAGTAGAGAGATTGGTTGTTTAATTTGTTTATGTTTGGGGCAGTTAGGGATGTAAATGCAAGAGGTGTGGAGAGAGGGGCAAGTATGCAGTCTGATCAGGATGATACAGCAATGATGGCTGATTTGGACGAGAAACTACAGAAGTTTGTGACTGACTTTGGAAATGTTAATGAAAAGAGAAAGCTGAGAGTAAATGGTAATAAGAGCAAGGTTATTAAGTTCAGGAAGGTAGATGTATTAGAAATGAAACGTTTAAGGACAATATGTGGTGTGAGATGGTTTGATCGAGTAAGGGTAACAGAGACGTGGTGGAGAAAGGCGAAGAGGATTTATTGAAATGGTTTGAACATATGGAACAAGTGAGTGAGGAAAAGTTGAGGACAAGCAGACGCGGGCGAACAAATTGGAGTTGGAAGGATGGAGTGAAAGGGATCTTGAGCGGTTGAGGCGTGAACATGCAGGAGTGTGATAGACGTGCACGTAATAGAGTGAATTGGAACGATGTAATATACTGGGGTCGACATGCTCTCATATGAAACGTCTGGGGTAAACTATGGAAAGGTCTGTGGATAGGGAGAAATGGTTTCGGTGCTACCTCCCGTGCCTGGGGGGCGGCGATGCTATTTCCTGATGGGCGGTGTGTTATCGGAAATGGATAGAGGTGAGTAGGTACATGTGTATGTGTATGTATATGTATATATATGTATATATATATGTGTACGTTTTGTGCATTTATGTGCATGTATGCGTGTATATGAGTGGATGGATCTGTCTTCGTCTGTTTCCTGGCATAAACTCCCTAACAAGGAAAAAAAATGATCAAGTATAACTAAAGTAATGATAATGATAATAATACGATTTATCTGTATTTTTTACATTATCTCACTTTGTGACCTTAGATGGTCACATTAAAAATTCCTTTCCTTTAATCTTATGATTTCTGTCATAATTTTTTCTCAGTTCCTGGACCTCCTTCAGAAATCTTCTTCCTCGACATGTTTTTCACTTGTGCTCGCATTAAATAGGATGTCCCTGATTAATGAAATGGAGAATTAACAGCATATTCTATTGTGTATCACCTTGCTAACAGCACAGATTTCAATAATACCTTGGAGTTTGAACCAGCTATTCATGCATAAAATGAATTGAAAATCTTTTCATAAAATTAAAGATGATGAATGACACAAGTATTCCCACACATTCATTTCATTGTTTTTTCATAAGCTGGGGTTAGGAGAAGGAGTTTGATGAATCTAACTATTGTGCTAAATACCATTAGAAGTACACAAAGAGCAGAAGTAGTGAGTACAATCAGTTTTGAAATGACAGAGAAACTAGGAATAAACAATACAAAACATACACCAATTGATATTTCAGTTAAGACCTATTTATATACCTATATCTCTGATATCTTTTGCCGTATGGAAATCCCTCAAAGGGCCGGCCACAGCAATAATCGTGATTAGTGAACTCCAGTGCCGCCTCTTAGCCTGTGGTGTCTCACCCTGAAAAGGCTGCTGGCAGAGTGCAAGTCTAGCGCAGTATAAAGGAGCACTTTTGTATGATATCAGTGCATGAATGGAAATGGCTGAGGAAATTGTGAGTGTGGACAGCATACAGATGTTTAATAAATTTGCATGATAGAAGAGAAAATTCAAGATTTAGTATAGAACTCCCTCCCCTTACAGTGCAGGTAGATACCAGTAATTACAAGAGTTTAGGGAGAAAAATATTATCCTCACGTCATTGGATGCATGTAAGTAGGGTGGTAGTGGATGGCTGGAAATTCCTCTCTTATGCAGTATTGCTGGCCAAAAGTGAGATAAGAGGTAGGAGCTAAGTGAGGATATCTATCTCCACACGGGCTCAGTCATCTGTTCCTGATGCTGCCTTGCTAAAGCAGGAAACTGAATAAAAAATCACATAAGCATCATCACAAAATAGACAACCCTAACCTCCATGAGTTAACTTCTACTGTAAACTATAAAAAACAAACATGCAAGAACAAGACATACACATTGCCCTTATCCAAGAAACCAGACTTACTTGTAGATCCACCCTCTTTCCTTCCTATTACTACACAATCTTAAGAAAAGTCGGACAGCATGAACATGATGGAGGGCTGATAACACTCATATACTACAATATCCCATTCACCGACATCATAACACGAAATTATTGGGGATAATGCTCCTAGAATAATTTCCATTGGAATAAAAACAAACTCTTTGACCCTTACTACGAATACATAATGTATGTATGTGGACTTTTCAACACCCACTATCCTGCTTGAAGCAATATTGACATCCAGGCTCCCCAAGGCACATGTGTTCAGAATGTTCAACATAATGTAACCACACTAGGACCACTTGGACAACATTAAACAAACTCCCAGTGACCATTTACCCATCCACAAAGCCACCAAAAAGATACGCAAAATATAAGAAAGCAGATTGTCGATCAATGGAACAATATATAGAATCCTACTCTGTAATTTCACTTTAAATAATTTCCCGTCCCCTGACCATGCCATATCACACTTCATCAGTACCGTTTGACAAGCAAAATAACCTACACTTCACCGTATAAACTGAAGAAAAACGCTCGGACAAAACCACTCACCATTAATAAGTAAATAGAAAAAATCCAGTGGAAGATTGAGCTACTGCAGAAGTTGGTGACGAGTTTGGGATGTGAGTTTGAATGGAGAAAATTGGAGGAAGTGAATTGTTTCAGATATATGGAAGTGGACTTGGCAGCGAATGGAACAATGGGGAGGGAGCAAAGGTTCTGTCAGCAGTGTGTGGAGAGAGAACATTATCTCTGAGAGCAAAAATGGGTATGTTTGAAGGAACAGTAGTTCTAACAATATTGTATGGTTGCGAGGCTTGGGCTATAGATAGAGTTATACGGAGGAGGGGAGATGTATTGGAAATGAAATGTTTACAGACGATATGTGGTGTGAGATGGTTTGATTAAGAGAGATGTGTGGTGAAGAGAGCAGAAAAGGATGAAATGGTTTAGACATATGGAACAAATGAGTGATGGAGGGGACAAGGAAAAGCGGGAGACCAAATTGAAAGGCATGTTAAGCGGTTGGGGCATGAAATTGCTGGTGGCTGGGGGAAGGAGTTTGGGGTTTGAAAGGTGTGAATTGCGCCAACATGCTTGTCAATGGACTGAACCAGCGCATATGAAACGTCTGGAGTAAACTATGGAAAGGTCTCTGGGGACTGGATTTGGATAGGGAGAAATGGTATCGGGGCATTGCACATGACAGCAAAAGACTGAGTGTGTGCTAATGTGTCCTTTTTCGTCTGTTTACTGGTGCTTCCTCGCCGGTAAGTGGGTATGGCTATGTTATATCCTGTGGGGAGGAGTGGCATCGGAAATGGATGGAGGTGAGTATGAATATGTACATATGTATATGCATTTGTATATATATGTATTCATATATATATGTATATGTATATGTTGTGCATTTACGTGCATATATAATATATGTGGATGGATCTTTCTTCATCTGTTTCCTGGCACTACTTCGCTAACGCGAGAAACATATCTAAAGAATATATGATGTGGGAGGTAAACTGCTGAAAACAGTGAAAAGTTCTTATCAAAGGTATAAGGCATGTGTACCATTAGGAAAAGAGTAGACTGATTGGTTCCCAGTGAAGGTCAGTCAGTGTGATGTCCTCATGGTTGTTTAATTTGTTTTTTGGTTGAGTATTTAGGGATGTAAATGCAAGTATGCAGTCTGTTTAGATTGAGAGGGATTGGGAAGTGAGTCAGTTGCTGTTCGCCGATGATACAGCAATGATGGCTGATTTAGGTGAGAAATTACAGAAGTTGGTGATTGAGTTTGAAAATGTGTATGAAAAGAGAAAGTTGAGAGTAAATGTGAATAAGATCAAGGCATACGGAGAAGGGTAGATGTATTAGAAATGAAACGTTTAAGGACAATATGTGGTGTGAAATGGTTTGATCGAGTAAGTAATGTAAGGGTAAGAGAGATGTGGTAATAAGGAGAGTGTTGTGGCGAAAGCAGAAGAGGATTTATTGAAATGGTTTGAACATAAGGAACAAATGAATTAGGAAAGGTTGTCAGAGATGGAGATGACAAGCAGACGCGGAAGACCAAATTGGAGGTGGAAAAATGGAGTGACAGAGATCTTGAGCGGTTGGGGCGTGAACATGCAGGAGGGTTAAAGACGTGCACGTAATAGAGTGAATTGAAACGGTGTAATATGCTGGGGTCAATGGACTGAACGTCCGGGGTAAAATATGAAAAGGTCTGTGGGGCATGGATGTGGATATGGAGAAATGGTTTCGGTGAATTACACATGACAACTTTTTTTGGTGCTACCTCGCGTGCGCTGAGGGTGGCAAAGCTATTTCCTGTTGGGCGGGGAGGCATCGGAAATGGATAGAGGTTAGTAAGTATGAATATGTATATGTGTATATGTATGTACAAATATGTGTATGTTGATGTGTGTATGTACGTTTTGTGCATTTATGTGCATGTATGCGTGTATATGAGTGGATGGATCTTTCTTCGTCTGTTTCCTGGCACTAACACGGGAAAAAGTGATCAATTATAACTAAAGTAATGAAAATGATAATGATATGATTTATCTCTATTTTTTCCATTAGCTCACTATGTGACTTTATATGGTCTTTTATTGAAGTTCCTTTCTTTAAATCTTAGAAGTGAGCTTCATTACCATAACGATTTCGTTCATATCTTTTTCTAAGTTCCTGTACCTCCTTTAGAAACCTTCTTCCCTGATAGGTTTTCCACTTGTGCTTCCATTATATGGGATGTCCCTAATGAATAGAATTACAGTATATTCCATTATATATTTCCTTGCTGACAGCACAGATGGCAACAATACCTTGGAATTTGTTCCAGTTGTTCTTGCATAAAAGTGAATTGGAATTCATTTCATAAAATTACATATGATAAATGATATAAATGTTCCTACACATTCTTCTCTTTCTTCTTTTTCATAAGCTTGGGTTAGGCGAAGGAGTTTGATAAATCGAATTATTGTATTAAATTCCATTAGAAGTACACAAGTAGATAGAAGAGCATGGGGAGCTGAAGTAGTGAATATAATCAGTTTTGAAATCACAGAGAAACTATAAATTGTAGGATGAAGAATACAAAACATACACCAATTGATATTTCAGATCAGGAGCAAAGTAGGAACTGGACCTATCAATCGATCTACATCTCTGATGCCTTTTGCCGTATGGAAATACCTTAAAGGCTTGCCACAGCAATAGTCTCCGTGATTAGTGAACTCCAGTGCCACCTCGTAGCCTGTGGTGCCTCACAGGCTGAGTGCATCTAGCGCAGTGTAACGGAGCACTTTTGTATGACAGTATCACAGTAGCTGAGGAAATTCTGAGTGTAGAAAGCATCAGAAGTTTAATAGATAGAAGAGAAAATTCAAGAATTAGTGTAGAACTCTCTCCTTGTACAGTACATGTATATGCCAGTAAATAAGAGTTTAGGGAGAAAGAATATTACCCACACGTCATTGGATGCATCTAAGTAGGATGGGAGTGGATGGCTGGAAATCCTTCTCTTTTGCAGTATTACTGTCCAAAAGTAGGATAAGAGGTAGGAGCTAAGTGAGCATATCTATCGCCACACGGGCTCAGTCATCTGTTCCTGATGCTGCAATTTCAAAGCAGGAAACTGAAAAAAAAATCAACAAAGCAACAACACAAAATAGACTCCTGATCAAAACTATAGAAAACAAACATGAACACGACATACACATTGCCCTTATCCAAGAAACCAGACCTTACATGTAGGTCCACCCATTACTACACAACCTTAAGACAAGGCAGTCAGCATGAGCACGGTGGAGGGCTGATAACACTCATATACCAGAGCATCCCATTCACCGACATCACTGAATGCTCAAAACACGTAACTAAGCGGGAGAATGCTCAGAATAATTTCCACTGGAATAAAAAAACTCTTTGAACCTTACTACGAATACATAATCAATAGATATATAATGCCCCACACTACATGCTGTCCATAGTTCACTCCTCAACTAAAAAACATGACCAACACACTTTTCAACACCCACTATCCAGAAATTACGTTTTTTTACACCAGTAGTGCACACTACGACTACTTACACAACATTAAACAAACTCCCAGTGAACATTTACTCACTGCAATAAGCTCATCCAACCAACACAGCAACCAAAAAGATACACAAAATATAAAATAATTTTCTATCCCCTGACCCTGCCATCTCACACTTCATCAACTCCACCACCAACCAAGTCAGCATTAACATTTGACAAGTTCATAGTAAGTAATATGACCCGCACTTCAGCTTGCATATCATAGGCAGTATAAATTGAAGAAAAACGCTCACACAAAACCACTCACCATTAATGAGGAACATAGAACAAATCCAGTTCTAAATGCGAGAATCTTGGAGAAAGGGGAGACTATGCAGTCTGTTGGGGATGAAAAGTCAGGAAAATGAGTTAGATGTTATTTACTGATGAATGAAATCAGTGAAATTGAGGGCAGATGACGATGTGGATTTGAAAAGAGAAAAAGTGAGAGAAATAGTGTTTTTGATACCTGGCAGCAAATGGAAGCGGAAGCGAGTCATATGTGTAAAGAGAGAGGGAGATCATTATCTGGGAAGGCAAAAATAGGAATATTTGACAATGGGTGCAAGGCTGTTTGGAGGAGGATGGATGTGTTGGAAATGAAATGTGTAAAGGAATTTGATCGAGGACATAAAATAAAAGGGTAAAAGAAATGTGTGTTAATGAAAAAACTGCGATTGTGAGAGAATATGAGGAAAGTGAATCAGTTGTTCGCCGATGATACAGCACTGGTAGCTGATTTGGGTGAGAAATGTCTGTCAAAGTAGAAAGCTGAGACTAAATGTAAATAGGAGAAAAATTGAAGGAAGTGAATTGTTTTAGATATACAGAAGTGGATTTGGCAGGAAATGGACCAATGGAAGCGGGGAAGCAAAGGTTCTGTCAGCAATGTGTGGAAAGAGAACATTATCTCGGTGAGCAAAAATGGGTGTGTTTGAAGAAACAGTAGTTCCAACAATAATATATGGTTGCGAGGCATGGGCTATAGATAGAGTTATACAGAGGAGGGTAGATGTTTTGTAAATGTACAATTCACGGTGTAAGATGGTTTGATTGAGTAAGTAATGTAAGGATAAGAGAGATGTGTGGTGAAGAGAGCAGAGGAGGATGAAATGGCTTGGACATATGGAACATATGAGTGAGGAAAGGTTGACAAAGGGGATATATGTCAGAGATAGAGGGGACAAGGCGAAGCGGGAGACCAAATTACATATGTAAGGATGGAGTGAAAGGGATGTTGAGCGGTTGGGGCATGAATATTCTTGTGGTTGGGGGAGGGAGGTTTCTGAAAGGCGTGCATGGAATAGAGTGAATTGGAACGATGTGGCATAGTAGGGTCGACATGCTGTCAATGGACTGACCCAGGGCATATGAAACGTCTAGGGTAAACTATGGAAATGTCTGTGGGGACTGCATGTGGATAGGGAAATATGATGTCAGTGCATTACACATGACAGTGTTGAGCGAGTGTGTCCTTTTTCGTCTGTTTCCTGGTGCTGCCTCTCGTGCGCAGGGGGTGGCGATGCTATTTCCTGTGGGGCGGGGTGGTATAAGGAATGGATGGAGGTGAGTATGAATATATATTTATGTGCATGCATGTGTATGTATATGTATTTATATATATATATATGTATATGTTGAGCAGTGTATGTATGTTTTGTGCTTTTACGTGCATGTATGATATGTGGATGGATCTTTCTTCATCTGTTTTCTGGAACTACCTCGCTAACGCGGAAAACAGATCTAAAGAATATATCATGTGGGATGTAAACTGCTGAAAGCAAGGAAAAGTTTTTATCAAGGGTATAATGCATATATACCAGTAGGAAAAGAGTAGAGTAACTGGTTCCCACACGTCATTGGATGCATATAAGTAGGGTGGGAGTGAATTGCTGGATATCCTTCTCTTATGCAAAAGTAGGATA